>JAMZAV010008311.1:0-25344 GCA_024449915.1 Sweltsa coloradensis
TCGCGAAATCATCATCAAAAAGAGGATCGTCAAGGAAAACTATGTACAGAATCGAGAGAGGAGGCAAAGACCCGAGCCCTTTTCCTCTGCGGTGGCAAACACAGCTCCATTGACAACCACGGAGAGTCAATGCGCGAGTACTGGCCCGTCAAACACCGAAACTTGTGCCAGAACTTCCTCCGTTGCGATAATCAAGAGACGCACAGGCAGAAGTCCAAGAAGTTTTCGCGGTGGCGGGACAAACGTCCGTCCCGATGTGGGCGTTGAGCCGATTCCATTCAGTTTTCAGGGCAGGATCACCACACTGCTTAAACCTACGATATATTTGTCTCTTCTCACGGAAAGGCCCATGACGAAAGGCGGGAGGCGACGCCGTGGATGTGTCGTTTTCTTGAGAGGCACCGCCACAAACTTCTGCCCGTGTTACCAGGGAGTGTATGATACATTTGATGTTGCAGAAACTGCCCTCGTCTGCCTTCGGGTGTCCTGGTCTAGAGCCGGGCGATGTGAATATCACATGGTGTTACTAGGGAGTGTATGATACATTTGATGTTGCAGAAACTGGCATCGTCTGCCTTCGGGTGTCCTGGTCTAGAGCCGGGCGATGTGAATATCACATGTGTTACTAGGGAGTGAATGATACATTTGATGTTGCAGAAACTGGCATCGTCGCCTTCGGGTGTCCTGGTCTAGAGCCGGGCGATGTGAATATCACGTGTGTTACTAGGGAGTGTATGATACATTTGATGTTGCAGAAACTGGCATCGTCTGCCTTCGGGTGTCCTGGTCTAGAGCTGGGCGATGTGAATATCACGTGTGTTACTAGGGAGTGTATGATACATTTGATGTTGCAGAAACTGGCATCGTCTGCCTTCGGTGTCCTGGTCTAGAGCCGGGCGATGGAATATCACGTGTGGGGAACGCTGGGCTCGAGAAGCGGTTTGGAGCCGGAGTTGACTGTTCGGCTAATATGCCGCATAGAAACTCAGGTGATCTTCTTAGGCTGCCTGCCAGGCTACGCGTTGGTCGAAGACTACCATATAATAAACTGCAAGTTCCCGGGCAAATGGGGGCAATGAAATGTTTACTTGTGAAGGTAAGTGCATGGGTGAATTCATTCACGACTATTAAGTAACTCTAACTCATATAATTCGGTATAGATGTTGTAACACAACGAACCTACGACCCCTCAGGTAATCGATAAGCTCTCGTTGGATAAATTCTCTAAATAGTTAAACTTTCGAAAAAAAAACATTTAATTAACAAAAACATACTCGGGGATGGGTCGCCTAATTAAAGTGAAACACGATTTCTGATCTCACTTGGGAAGTAAAAATTAATTAAGAATAAAAAAAATAAATAAAAGATTTAAAATCACCAAACTTAAAATGATTACCCCTACCTAGGCCCCCGTAAAACCTGGTACTCAAGTCTAAAGTTCCCTTTAACCATTTCATAAACAAAACCCCTTTTAACTCACCAAGCCCCAAAAAATTGAGAAATGTAAAAAAAAGGGCGAAGCCCAAACATCTCTGAAATAAAACTTATAATTTATACTGATCTGGGATGACTTTACAACAGACAATAAAAGGGTTTCAAAAGTTAAACCAGAAGGGGCTATATTCCCTTTGACACAAAGGGAATTTCCCTTCTTTGGACAAGGAATACATTTAAAAACCCTACCTACAGTACTGATGTCTAAAACGAAAGGATATCCGGGTTTAAGAATCTTTTGGGCTGATGGACAACAGTAAATTTCCCCCCCGAAAATTTAGGGAAATAAAATTTGTTAATAAAACTTAATTTTAAAACTCTTTCAAAAATTTGATCATGATTCCCATCGAAACCTTAGAGCCCAAAAGAAGTCCGACGGGGTAATTCCGTAACTTGCTGCGATTTGTAGAGATGTAGCCCCTTGTTTTAAAGACCCTGTTTTGGTTTCGTACCCCGGTGTGTTTATTTTCTTGAGTTCAATTTTCCCTTTTTGATAATGTTTAAAGGGGTGATAAAATACATTTTTTAAATCTTTGCGAATAACTCAACTCCGATCGTCCCTTTTTTAAAATTTTCACACTTGCCCGAATCAGCTTCCAAGTCCAAAAACCAATTTTTTCCCTTTGAAATCTCACACGGTAAACTTCAGACTTTTCAATAATTTTAAACACGCCTACTTTTATCGGCTAAATTTTCTGTTTTACCCTCTTTATTACCAAAGCACTTCTTTTCGACGTTGCTGGATCAGGCATTTCACAAATTTTCCAAAGTTTTTTTTTTTTGATGTTATCTTAAGTTTCTTTGAAATTTAAAAATTCGCCATTTTTTTCTTCAACAAACCCTGCATTTAAACGGTTTTAAAAACCCAAATTTACATAAAAACAAAGGGCCTCGGCCATGATACCCGAAGGGAAATTTAAACTGTTCCTTATAGGTTCCATTTTTGGTTCATAGACAATATACCCTTTAAAACCGTTTTCCTTTTTTTAAATATTTCAATCTGTTTTTTCGTTGAAATTCCCGCCCCACCAAACCTTGCTTGCGTTATCGGGGTCCTAAACCCCAAAGGCAAACCCAAATTTAAATTTTTCCCTGGGTTTTTTTTTAAAAACCCCCAAACTAACTCTGGGTTTCCAGATATCAAAGGGTTTTCAAACCCCTTTTCTGGTTTTTCGATGCGGGTCTTTTTAAGCCGTGGGTTTATTAATATGCCCCTAAAGCAGGAAAAAATTCGTTTACTCACGTATCCCTGGGCGGGGGGGGCTAGCCTTATAAAATGTACCCCAAATTGGTTATGGGTTCTCGTTGATTTCTTGTATTTCTTTTTGGGCAGATCGCCGTTCGTTTTCGATTATCATTTTGGGGAAAATTTTTAAACACTTTTTTTCCCTTTTATCCAAAGGGGTTCTTTCCTAGTTCATTTTCCCTCTAATTTTTTACGAAACGTCTAAAATCCCCCACGAAAACCACACCGTTTTTCCAACTTCACGTTCCCCAAAGCTCTCACGACACACGGGCCGCCCGGGAGGGCCGCTTTAAACCAAATCCAAATCGTTCGTAGCGTTTTGAAAACCCAATAAAAGGGCCCGGGCACAAGCGTCATTAAACTGAATGGGGTCAAAAACAAATGTCCGGTGCGTTTAAATGCGAAAATGATGAAATATGATTTTGGGCTTTTTCTAAAATTTTAAATAAAATGATTGACATAGTTTTTATTGAAAATTTTTAAAACTTAAGTGAATCACAGATTTTTTTTTATAAAAATCAAATGAAATTTTCTTTTAGTTTTCTGTTTTTAAATAAAACCCCCTTTTTCTTTATTATTAGTTTTTAAATTAGTTTATCCCATGGTTTCCACATTTAAACCAGTTGCCTCAGTAGTAGCCTCGAACCCGCTCATAAAATACAAGCTTTTCCTTTTCACTAAACCAAGGGCCCATCGCTTAAAGATAAAAATCCATCTTCAAAGGGAACCATTGCCAAAAGACCAAATCCACTCAGGGGGGAGGCCTTATAGCCCTCATTCCCCCCACTTGGTTAAAAACGTACAAGAAACACATCTTTTACTTTGAAAAAAAACTCACAACTTCAAAAAAAAGTGAAAAAGGGTTTAAGGACAAATCAAAACGTCAAAAAACCCCCAACCCAAATAACCCCCCTGACAATTTGTAAAATACCCACCTGTTGCCAATCAAAAACAAAACCCCTTTGTAAATCACTTTGAACGACCTTTAGAAAACAAAACAATCTGATCGTGCCCTTGACACCCACCCAAACCACAAAAAACCCAAAAAAACTCGACCTTTTTCCAAAAACCATTTTCACGGGGCTTGTTTTTTGCCTCTTTCCCCTACTGTCAACTTTTTTTTTCTTTTTATTATTCGTCTTCAACTCCCCGCCCCCCCACCAAACCAAAAAACCAAACAACTGAACTTTTTAAACAACACATGGACCATCTAAACAACACTGAGTCCCTGCAACTTTTTCATCTTTCATTTTCCTACATCGGAACTTTAGTTTTTTCTTCATTTTTTTGTAATCATGCCGCATTTTTTTCCCTTTTTGGCAAAAACCTAAAATTAAACTTTCAAAAAAACCCTTAAAATTTTAAACCCTATCCCCCTCTAAACCTGGAAACCCCCTTTAACTTGGTTTCCCCTTAAATTCAACTATCGCCCCCATTTAACTGGCACCTCTTCGACTGACAAACTATTACGAGGGAAAAAATCAATTTCCAAAACCTCACCCCCCAAGAACCCAAAAAACTGCCCCAAACGAAAAACCCGGGACGTTAAAACCCAGAAAAACTGTACCAACTTTTTTTTTTAAAAATTTTTCCCCCGTAAACCACATAATGCAAGAAGACATTTTACAACATTGGTAGGCAAAAAGTTTTCAAAAACTTTATAAATGAACAGCCTTGTACTTTTCCCTTGTCTATGCTTTCGCTTTTGGAATAAAACCCGATACTGCCCTTTCAAAAAAAACCCAGCCGAAAAACATAAAAAAAACGCCACGCTAACGTAAACTGACCTACAGGGTTTTAAAAAAAAGTTTTTAACCCACATTTCTACAAATGACACTTCGTTAAATAGTTCCAGGGGTTTATCAAACAAAGTTAACCCCCCCAAAAACCCCAAAAACCAATACAATCCCTTTTGATTCTGACTCAGTTTGTTTTTACGGCACTTTTTAAGCTTTACAGTTGCTAAACCCCCCCCGATCATAACTGCATTACGGGTTAATTTTTTTATTTTCGCTCTGGGTAGATTACCCACCACCTCAAAATTTTTTTTAAATTTTTTTTATGCCAGTCGCATTACGCTTTGTCTTTAAAAACCCCGCCTACTAAAACCGTACACGTTTTGTCTGATTTCCTTTATATATTTTTTTCCCTTTTCCCCCTTGGGAGCCAAACATAAAAATTTTTAAAATTCGCGTACGTTTTCCTTTTTTGGGTTTCGTATCTCTCATCAAGCCTCCAATTACCCAGCCCTCTCTTGGACTCGTCTCATCCCCAAATTAGAAACTGAAAATTTTTTTTTGCTCAATCCACACTTCTAATTCGGGCATATTTTTTCCCCGGGATCTCCTTATCAACTGTAGCCATCTCCTTCTTCATTGATTCACACTGGCTTATACCCTTTTTTTTTGTTTAAAAACCCCAAACTTGTCTATCATTATTTGTGTCCCTCTAGACGTGATTCACCCCAAATAACTTGCTTTCATGGTACTCATTTTCCCTCTAAACCCCAGGGAAACTTTATTTATGTGATTAAACCCAAACCCCCCTATTTTTCCCTCCAAACCCCCCTTTTTGGGTTTTTTTTACTCCCTTTTTTTATTTCCCTCTACCCGAAAATTTTTTTAAATTTTCGTGTTTGTCCCTTTTAGACGTTTTATTTATCCAACTCCTTTCATCTAGTTTTTCTTAAAACCAAACTATCCTAGCTGACAAAATATCCATTTTTGTTTGAAAATTTTCCCCCTTCATTTCTAACTTAAAATCATTTATCCGATTTCCAATTCCCCTTTTAAACGGCATTCCTCTCTAGTTTTTCAGGGATTCATCTGACTCGCCATCCCCTCCCTGAAAAAGCATCATTTCTTATGCTGATTACTACTTCTTGATTGCTCGGACGCCCAAACCGCTTCCTGGTGCGACCTTTAACTCCCTGGTTTCCCAGACTGTTCGACGCACTGCATTAACCCTTTGCTCTCCGATTGCGTTTTTTCAGCTTTTCCCAAAAATGTCGCATTTCCCCAAAACCAATCCCCAATAAACCTTCTTCCCCTGGGAAAATCAAAGTGTACCGGCTTCCAACCGGCAAGGTAAAAACCCTAAACCTTATTGTCTAAGAGATTTTTTATGATTTGATCCCTATACCTTGGTCCCAGCTCAACTGTTTAATCGCTATCCTACTAAACATTGGTTGACACTCTACTTTATTCAAATTTAAAATTTTTCCTTTCTGAACTATTAAACCCGTTATTTTTTCACCCTCCCCCCCAAAACTTCACAACGACTGGGGCCGAGATCTCAAAAAACAAATTTCCCCCCCATCCTTCCTTTGTGGTTTTGAAAACCCCTCAAGCCTGCATACACTGTCTCCTTTCTGTTTTGAATAAACCTTTATATTTTTTTTTTCTTTCCCCATTTAGCTCAAACCCAGCCTTATACCCACGAAATTTAATTATCAAACAATCTTTTTTTTGACTAAAGTTCCCAAAAGTGACAAATGTCCCACTTTAAAAACCCTACAACAAAGTTGACACCCTTTCTAAGCCCTCTTAAACTCGGAAAGATTAGTAATAATTCGTAAAGCCTTCCAAAGTTGGTTTTTGCCAAAGGGAACACAAAAGAACCTAAAGACCCCCCAGGGAAACGATAAGCTCTCGTTGGATACTTTTCTAAATAGTTAAAAATTCGAAAAATAACATTTTAAAAAACAAAAACAAACTCGGCGATGGGTCGCCTAATTTTAAAATGAAAAAACGATTTCTGACTCACTTGGAAGGGAAAAATTAAATTAAAAATAAAAAACTGAAACAAGACTAAAATCACCAAAAATTTTAAAGATTAAATCTACCTAGGCGTGAACCTGGTAAACCCAAATCTAAAATTCCTAACCAGTTTATAAACACTCCTATAACTTTACCAAGGGCCCACAAAATTGGGGAAAAACGTACAACAGCGAAGACAAAATCTCGAAATACAACTTTTTAATTTTTACTAGATCTAGGTGACATTACAACAGACAATAACGGGTTTATAAGTTAAAAACCCGAACGGGCTATATTGGATGCCCAAATGAATTTTCCCTTCTTGACAAGGAATACATTTCAAACCCTACCTATCAGACCCGATTTCCCAAAAAACGAAATGGATATCCCCGTTAAGATATCTCTTTGGGCTGATTTGGGCAACATTAAAAAAAATTTCCCGAAAAAAATTTTTGGGAAAAATAATTGTTAATAAAAATTAAATTTTAAAAAATTTATCAAAAAATGAACATCCCCCCATCGAAACCTTAGACGTCGAAGAAGTCCGAACCCCGAATTCCGTAACTTTCCCGCGATTTGTAGACGATCGTTAAATCCTTTTATTGAAAAATCCTATCTTGAGTTCGTATCCCCGGGTGTTTATTTCTCTTGAGTTCAACCTTTTCCTTTTGATAATGTTTGGCGGTGATAAAATACATTTTTTTATCGTGCGAAATAACTCAACTCCGATCGTACGTTTTTAATGTTTCACACTTGCCCGATATTTACATTCCAATCCAAAACCAAGTTTTTTTTCCCGTATTCCCACACGGTAAAAATGTCAGGGCGTTCAAAATGTAAACACCCCTACTTTTTCGGCTCAGTTTCTGTTCTTACCCGTCTTTTTTTTACCAAAGCACTTCGTTCGACGTTGCTGGATCAGGCACTCACGAAATTCCGATTCCCTTTTTGGGTTTATGTTAGTCTAAGCTCTTTGCCCAATTTAAAAATTTGCCATTTTATTTTCAAAATCTGCAATTTTAAAAGGGTTTTAAAACCAAATTTTCATTTAAAAAAAAAAGGGCCCCGGGCCCTGATACGAATGGTAAATTTAAATGGGTTTCCCTTTTATGTTCCTATATTTTTGGGTTCATAGACTATTATCCTCCCCCGTTCCTTTTTTTAATATTTTAAACTGATTTTTGTTGTAATAGACCACCCAAAACCCTTTCTTGCGTTATCGCGTCCTAAACTCCAGGGGGTACGCGAAAAATAATCTTTTTTTTCGGTTCTTTTAAAACCCCCAAAAACCCCCTCGGTTTCCCGAATTTTCCCAATGGTTTTAACCCCTTTTTGGTTTCGATTTCTGTTCTTTTTCAAGTCCGTAGGTTTATTAAAATGCTCCTAAAACATGCAAAAAATTTGTTTTCTCCAGGATTTCCCGGGGGGTTTGGGTAGCCTTATAAAAAGTACCCGATTGGGTTTTCGTTCTCGGGTTTATTTTTTTGTATTTCTTCTTGGCAGGGTCGCCCTTCGTTTTCGGGGGGGGGGGGGTTATCACTTTCGCGGTTTTTTTAAAACGCGTTTCCTAATTTCCCAAAATGTTCTTTCCTAGTTCCCCTTTCTCTAAGTTTTTCGCCCAAAGTTAAAATCGCCCCCGCAAAAACGACCCATTTCCAACTTCACCCCTCCCAAAACTCTCACACACACTGGGCCCACAGACGCCGCTTTCAACAATCCAAATACTTTTGTAGGGGTTTTTGATAACCAATCAAAGGGCCAGCACACAGCTTTATTAAAAATGAAAATGGTCCCAAACAAATGTCCGGGTGGGCGCTACATGCGAAAAAGATGAAATATGATCTTGGGATTTTCTAGAATTTAAAAAAATAGATTGACATAGATTTTATATGAAAATTGTTAAACTTAAGTGAATCACATGATTCTTTTATGAAATCAAATGAAATTTTCTTAGTTTCTGATTTAAATCAAACCCGTTCTGTATTATTAGTATTTAATTAGTTTATACATGGTTTCCACATTTAAACCAGTTGCCTCAGTAGTAGCCTCGAACCAGCTCATGAAAATACACAGCTCTCCTTTCACTGACCAACGGCATCGACTTCAAGATAAGAATTCATCTTCAAATGACCATTGCCAAAAGACCTAAGTCCACTCAGAGAGAGGCCGTATAGTCTCAATGTTATGTATTAGATTCCATTTACCATCTTAAGGCAGGACTTCTATGTTTATGAACAAAAATTCTTATTAATTATGATTCAAAACTTATCCAACACATTTTTTGTTAATATTTAATACACTCCAGAAATTAAAAATCCATCCCGATCGGGGTTCGAGCCCGAGTCTCCTACTTTCCGGGTGGACGCCTTAGCCAACTTGATTATTTTGCGGTGCTTTTAATTTTTATTGTACAAATAACAATGAGTGGAACTTTTTATCGATTGTCTTCACTAATGATCCAAAATATTCAGGTGATAGCTTATTTCAAAGAGGAGACATATAGCTTCGATTTAAATTTTTTAACGGTGCACTGAGCATAAATGTTTTAGTCAAAACAAATAAAAATTCTGAGTTATATAAAAAAAATGTTTAAATAATTGAATCTCAAACTAAAAATCGAATATAAAAAAGTATCAATAAATTGAAAAAAAAAATTGAAATCGAAGCTATTTGTCTCCTCTTTAAAATAAGCTTTCACCTGAATATTTTGGATCATTATTGAAGACAATCGATGAAAATCCCCACTCATTGTTATCTGAACAATGAAAACTTATAGCACCGCAAAACATTGCTAAAAAACGTTTTGAATTAGTTTTAAATTATAATAGCATCGTACAAATTTTCAAGATTTTTCGTTCATAAACATAGAAGTTAAGAGTTGTTGTGGAAAAGTTAAAGAGTTAAAGTCGTGTCCTGCCTTAACAACTTATGACTGCTCATTTTTCATTTTTCAAAATATGCATATTATTTTCAATAACTAGACCACCATAAAAACTATATTTGTTTTAAGTTATTCTTAAGTTTTTTAATGTGAAATATTATTTGATAGGGCCTATATTGAAATCTGATCTCTGAATACTTGTTAACAAAATATAACAAACATATAAAATTCACAACATTTTAGGGTAAAAACTGGGTGGGCCGAGTCAGCTTTCACTTCGTCGTGATTGTTATTTCGTTTAGTCGTTTCGTAACTCTAGATTAGAAAGAAAAATATTATGGGTATGGTCTGTTTAAAGTATAGTGATAATTACGAGGATAGGAGACGCCATTTAAGCAAATTACTGTTCGCCCAGCCGACTGACACCCCAGGAGGTTGAAAAATTTGAGCTGTTGTCATGGAAATAGAAGTATAGGGCTCTGCGGTCATACTTTTCAAAAATATTTGTTTTAAAAAATCACGATTTTTGATTTTTTTTTAAAGTCTAATATTGACTATATTCGTGATTTTTTTCTGACAGATTAAGACCCAATTTAAAAAATCTACGAGTAAAGGTCTGTCCATACATGCTTTTTTGACAAATTTGCACAGTTTTATACGACGGAAACTTCTTGGCCGAGCGAAACAGCTATGTGCCAACTGCCAAATGTGTCCCATCCCCTCATAACACAAGAAACAATTTCAAATTTCAGAAGTTCCAACCACACTGCCCCCAAGACCAAGCCGACAGTAAAGGCCGCCAATGCAACCAAGGTCACCACCAAGCCTTCAAACATAACTTCTACATCCAAACCTTCGAGCAATAATGGATCTACCACAGTAGCATCTAACAGTACCACGGTGGCGAATAAAACCACAGTGACGACTAATGCAACTTCTAACACTACCACAACTGCTGCTGCTACTACTACAGCTGCAGCTGGAACAACAACTGCTTCCTGCCGCTGCTGCGCTTCTGCTGCTGCTGCTGCTGCCGCTGCTGCTACAGCTAGTACAGCAACTGCTCTACTACAGTCGCTTCTACTACAGCTGCTGCTGCTGCTACTACTACCACAACTGCTACTTCTACAGCTGCAGCTACTACAGCTGCTACTACAACTGCTAGTATCCCTGCTCCCACAACTACAATACCTACTCTGCTTACAACGCCTACTACAGTTGTAACAGTTGCGTCTACAACAACCGCAGGGTCTACTGCTGCAACTACCTCTGTTGCATCTGCTGCCAGCTCGGATACTACAACTACTACCGCTGGTACAACTACCGCTGGTACAACTACCGCTGGTACAACTACCACTGGAACAACTATCGCTAATATAACTTTCGCTGGTATAACTATCGCTGGTGCAACTATCGCTGCAACAACTGTCACTGCAACAACTGTCGCTTGGCCCCCAGGTAAGCTATACTAAGAGTTTTACTTACTACCCGAGCCAGCCTGTGTTGGAGTTGGAGTGGGGCAATAACAACCCAGGTTATTATTATTTTCTTTTGCAAATAAAGACTGAATAATAATAATAATAATAATAAAAATAATAATAATAATAATAATAATAATAATGATGATGATGATGATGATTGGATGAGCGTAGCGAGCGAAGCGAAGATTCCATTCTACTACAATGAAGGAAAAAATCCGGAATATTTTTTTTCTTCTTCTTTTTTTCTGTTTGTATTTTTGTGTCAATTGCGATGAAATTTTATGGAGGCCTTTGAAATCTCTGAACTTAGAACTGACACGTTTTTGAGCGCAATCGAAAAATTAGTTTTCATGAAAATCGTAATTTTTACGATTTTTTCTATGTCTAAAACATTTTTTCGACTTATAACACCTACACGCTTTATCCGATTGTAATGATTTTTTTCACAGAACCTTAATTATATGAATTAATATATTCGTGTGAGATTTGAGTTCAATCGAAAAATTATTTCTCATGAAAGTCGCAATTTACGCATTTTTCGTTTTTACTAAATTCTTCGACTTATAACACCTAAATGCTTTATTCGATTGTAATGTAGTGTGTAATGTAATGTGCTAATGTGCGCCCGTGATCCTCATGTCGTCTTCGTAAAAATTTAAACAATATTACCAATTAAGCGTGTCTCGCAGGCCATAGCAATGGGGAAAACGAAATTAATTTAAATACCATCTGCATAACACATGGCAGCTCAATGGCACAATTACGCTCATCCAACAATGCGCCTGAAAAAGCGTTTGCGAAGCTTCCTGGTTTTAAATAAATTTTGATATTGTCGCCTAGCTAGGCTCTTTAACCCCCAAAGATTTAAGTCCATGGTTTAACCATATGATAGGCTAAAGATGGTATGGACACGTCTAGAACCATTCACTGGCCGACCTGCCCGTCATGGGGCAGGTAAAATACAATAAACTACTACTATCAATAAAATCGAGCAATGTTTCGTGTTAGGTTTTTACATGAATGAATGTTTACTCACATGTCAAATGTTGTGTGCAAAATTTAGTTTTTCGCTCAAGAAAGATCCTTTAGGGCCTATGCCGAAAAATACATGTCTAATAGTTTTCATATTTGTATTTGTATATGTATTTGTATTTCATTTATTTGTGTAAAACTTTCAAATTGCTACAAAGTAATTGATTGTTTGTTTTTTAGGATACGCTCTTCCATTTAATGGCAGCATCTACAAGGTGACTACTACTAAAGGCATAAAATGGAACGAGCGTTACCTAAATGCGGCCGAGGGTGCCCACCTAGCCATCATCAACAGCCCCGAAGAATTAGCTCACCTGAAGAACATAACACAGGAATCGTTCTCGTAGGGTTCGAAGACAAAAAAATTCCAAAGTATTCGTCACTGCAGATGGTAAGTCTCTCGTTTTTAACATTTGTATATATTGCTAGGAAAAAGCTAAAGTCCCACGCGTTGATGGATGAGCTCTTTTGTAAGTTTTAGTTTGCGTGGGGTCTCTTTACTTACAAGTGCTTTTGAACGCATTGTAGGATTGTTGTCAAGTTTCTGTTGTTACTTGTTAATTGTTATTATAAACCTCAAAAAAACTTATATTTAAAACCTTTATTTATATGGGGTTATATCCCAATTTTTTAAACTTTTCTTTCAAAAAGCAATACATCTTCATTATCTTAATGTCCATAGAAATATGAACGTTCAGCCCCACCCGTTTGGTCTGAATCGGCCCAAATGTCACGAAAAATTCGCACTAAAAATCGAAAAAAATCGTAAAAGTACGATATTCATGAAAAATATTTCTTCGCTTGTACCCAAAAACGTGGCAGGTCTAAGTTCAGAGATTTCGAAGGGCCCCTCAATTTTTCATCAAGATTGCATATGCCGTTTTCCCGGAATCGTGCGAACAAACAAACAGAAAAACAGAAAAACGAAAAAAAAACAAACAAAAAAACATTGAGCTAAATTTTTTGAGGGGTCAGTGAATTTGAAGTCTTCGCTTCGCTCATCCAATTATGCATGGTTTTTTACCCGAATAGACACCTCATGCACAAAGATGTACCGACGCAAAGTTGCGTCTCGTTCAAATGGCGGACTTTCAGAAATGTATATGTTAAATCACCGTATGCACAAAGATAGTTGCGTAAGAAAACTTACGTCCACTCTGGATGTGCGCAAAATGTTGACCCTCGCTTCAGAAAATGAATATTCCGACTAATATTTTTGTAACATCATACAGTAAAGCAGGCAAGAAACGTGGAACGAAGAGAAAAAATAGCAAAAGGTTTGTAAGTTATGTAGAAAGTATATATTGGTGTTGAGATAGGATCCAATAGCTTACCTTCGAAATAATAATAAATAATAATATGTGATGGTGGCTGATGAATTTCTTCAGCAGCCATTCTTCACTATTCTTCAAGAAATTCAGCAGTCACAATCACTTTTCGAAGGTAAGCAGTTGGATCCTATCTCACACCAATAAAAAAGTCTGTACAAAAATTATTTGCGTCCGCAACTTACCGACACAAGTCTTTGTGCATGAGGGACGTATCCCACTTATTGTGTTTCGGTGTTTAAGTTTAGCACCTCTGCGATATTCATGAGATAAATCTTTGATTGAACTTAAAGTTCATAGCTAATCTATGGGGTTTTGACGGTCCTTTGAAAGTTGAATTAATATCAGTGTAGCCGTTAGGCCGATACAGAGACAACAAACAGCAAAAATAGTGTATAAAAATCGAAATAAATTAAAAAAATATGTTTTTCATAAAAAATATATCTACGAATGAACTCAATTTTTCAAAGGTTTTGATGGTGATAAAGATTGCATCAAGATTGGAACAGCCGTAGAAAAAGAATTATCAGACAAATAAATTGTGCTAAAAATCTAAAAAAAATCGTACAAGTAAAAATATTTCTTCGGTTTTACCCATCAAATTGAAAAGTTCACTACACTGTAACTGTAACTGTAACTGCTTGTGTTTGTCGGCTAGGTTCCCCCATGCCGGTGCTGTTCAACGGGATATGGGCAGGTGGACAGCCCGACGACGGCGGAGGAAAAGAGAGATGCACCCATTACGTGATGAACAACGCGCCTTATGCTATTTCAGGGTTGAACGACTACCCGTGTGACAATGACAACACCAACGTCTATGTCTGCGAGAGGTCGGCCTAGCACCCGGTATATCTCTTGACTTTACTTACACAGTTTGTGCGAAATTGTCAGTTTGTCAGCTTGAAAATTTTAAAACTCTTTTGTGTAAAAACTAATATTTAATAAATTTTAAAATTTAAATAAATTTTTTTAGATTTTCCCATAACTCCAAAATTAGCAATGCATTTAAAATTTCTTTTTCAGGGAAATTTAAAAAACAAATTTCGCAGAAATTCTGGTAAATGTTTTTTTGTAGAAAAAAAACCCAAATTTAATAATTTTAAATTGTGTAAAATTTGTTATTTTTTAACCCCGAATTGAGTATTTTCTATTTACCCTCAACCCTGTTTTAAATTTAAAAATTGAATGTTATAAATTAAGTTTATTAAAATTTAAATTTAATATTATTCCCCCCTATTTCCTCCCCCTACCTTAGAATGGAATCCCCCACCGAATGAGTCTTTCCCCCCCTATATGGGCCTTTTAGGCTAGATTGGCGCTTTTGGCCCTTACATTTGGGACGCCCCCTTTTATACAAAACTTAACCCCAAAACCCTATCATTTTACCTAATATATCAATAAATTAAATGAAAATTTTCCCGGGGTTTACTAAACGGGCTTCTCACTCTTTAAAACCAACGGTTTTGGGGGTTTCCCCTTTAGCCCGTTTCCCAGCTATTCAAAAACAAACTTGTTCCAAAACTAATGTTTAGGGGAACTTGGCCTAACTTTCCACCCCTTTTTTAACCCTGTAAGTTTTTTTAAAAGGGGGATATCCCAACCTTTTTTTGTATGGGGGTTAAACTCGGAAAAATTAATACATTTATTGCAATTTTTTTTTAAATACAGTTTTATATTATTTTTTTTTTCTAAAAATTTTTAAAACCACTTTCCCCCCCCCAAAAGACGACGACGCGACGACGACAAACCGACGACACGACCCTTTTGTTTAGATCTGCCCAGCAGTGGTTTGTCCCCCCCGTTTTTTTTTTTCTCCATGGCGTTTATGCCCACTGAGCTTAATACTTCGTAAAAGATCTGAAAATATACGGGGCAAATGTTAGATGTGAATTTGGCGGAAGTTTGCCGTCCCCTTTTTTCTTGGGTTTCCCTAATCAGGGGCCCAATTAAAACGAACAAAAAACAAATGTTTCGTTCTACTTGTGTCACGGCCGTGTTTATCATTTTTATTTAGTGTAACACTCCCGTAAACACATTCCCTAGGAATCCGGGAGTGTCACTGAAAAAAAGAAAACTGTAATGTGGGGTTTACTTTTTCAAAAAAACCTCAAAAAAAGCTACCCACAAACCGCCATCTTACTTTAAAGATTTCCATCTAGAGGCGGGCAATGAAATTTTATCGAGGGACTTTCGATAATACCCCCGGGGGGTTTTGGCCCCAAAGGTTAGGCCTTGTAGCCCCATCGCTTTAGGCCCATGAAAGCTTCAATTTTTACAAAAAAAAAAGGTTAAAAAATAAAACAAAAAAAAAAAAATTCAAGTCTTTTGGTCATTTTACATCTTTTAGAGCGAAAAATTTCTGCGAAATACAACATGGCGGAGCTTTTTTCAAAGGGCGGTTTTTCCCCCAAGGGTTGGTTTTTTTTTGGGAACTTGATTTTTTTTGTTGGGGACACCCCCTAAAACGAAATTCCCGCAATAAAAATTGAGAAAAAATGAATTTTCCGGGGTTTTTGGGGCCCAAAAAGTGAAAAACCCTGGTCGTACTATATAATATAGAGCCCCGGGGTTTAAGACCAACGAAACTTTCATGACGCCCGAAAACTAGGTTTAAATTTTTTTAAAAAACGAAAAAGGGCAGTGTGTTTTTTAAACATTGTTTGGAAAAAATATTTTTTTTTTAAAAAATTTGGATGGGAGAAAGTAATTTCCCGGTTCAATGGGAAATACATCGGGGAAAAGATAAAAAATACTTAGTAAGTACCTGGTTGTTTAGGCAAACCCGGGGAAATTTTAAAAAAAACAAATAAAATTTAACGAAAACCAAAGTATAAGTATATAAATGTAAATTTGGATGAATCACTTCATGAAAATTTTGCCAGGAGAGAACATTTTAAAAGGGGGAAAAAAAGGGAAAATGAATAAAAATTTAAACAAATCTAATTTTACACTGTAAAATTTTCTTTGTGATTAAAGACCTGAACTACGCGGTTTTAAAAGGGTTTTCCCATATTTTAAAAAAAAATTTACATTGAAATTAAGAGTCAAACCCCGGGCAGTCACAAAACCCTGGAACACGCTTAAGCCCCGTCGCGTTGAGGGTTTAGTTTTTTTGTAAGTTTTTATTTTGCGTAAAACCATTTTTTCCTTTTGCAAGTGCTTTTTAGGGGCTTTGTGGTGATTGTTGTCAAGTTTTTTTGTTATTGTTAATTGTTTTTATAAACCTAAAAAAACTAAATTAAAAAAAACCTTTTTTTCTATGGTTTCGGGGCTAACTTTTTCCCGCTTTTTCTTTCAAAAAGAAATACATCACCAAAACCCTTCATGCCCTTGTGAAAATGAACTTTTGAAAGCCCCAAACCCTTTGGTCAGAACGGCCCAAATGTCACAAAATATCGCGCAAAAAATCAAAAAAAAAATCTTTAAAAAGTACGATATTAAATTAAAAAATATTTTTCGATCGTCCCCAAAACGTAAAAAGTCTAAGTTCAGAGATTTCGAAGGTCCCCAAAAATTTTTCATCAAGATTGCAATTCCCGTTTCCCCGGGTAAGCCGAACAAACAGACAAAAAAAACACCCGAGCAAAAATGTTTTGGTGGTTCATTTAAAATTTGGGGAAGTCTTCTCTTCGCTCACCCAACAAAACATTCCAACATTGTGAACATTAAATTTAAAGCTACCAAGCCAACCCTGTAGGCCCGACGCCATGATTTAAGTTATCATCGTCACATAAGGGTAATTTTGTCCCTAAATGTAGGGAGTATAAACCCCCAAAAGTTTTAGATTTACGCAGGCTGTAGCCCTCTGGGAAACCCTTTTTTTCGAGGGAGAAATGACGAGTATTTTTCCCATTGTCCCAAGTCAGCTTAGTTATACTAGTTTCCAACGAAAGAATGCAAAATGCTTTATCGTGGGGGGGGAAAGGGTATAAATGGTGGTAAAGGGTTTAAGCCTTTGTGTGTGAAAGAAAAAATTATTTTTTAACCAACGAAAAGATCAAAAAGTTTCTCCGTGGGGGCAAGATCCACGCTGGGGCTAGCGGGGTTTAGAGTGAAAAAGTTTTTATTTTTGGGAAAAAAATTTCGACCCACCTGCATTCTTTCTTTGGGGACAAATATTTTATTTAAACCCAAGTATCAAGCTAGTTTTTTAGTTGAACCCGGAATGATAAACGGGGGAACCAAATTTTTTAACATTGTAAGTGTGGTGCACAAAAAAGTGCCCCCCCCTCTCGCCCCCCACCCCCCCCCCCCTGCAGCACTCACGGGGTTTGGCAGCGCTCCAGTAGCTCTTATCGTTTGCCGCCCCTACCTTGCAGTCACCCCGTATAATAACATTGAATTAAACCCCCATAGGGAGGCTAGATTAGCGTGTCCCAATTAAATTCCGCACAGGCGCGAGAGTAAACCCAAAATTGGGAAAAGGGGGGAAAAACTAGTTTCCCAAAATGAGGTCCGTTTAAGTTGGCACCCCCCCCTTCCCTTTCCCCTCTCAATTTAAACTTCAAATATTTAAGCTGAATTAGTGCTAATTAGTGCCGTTAATCCCCCAAATTTGTTCTGCCTTATTTAAAGAAATTTTTTTTAACAATGTCTGTGGGGGGGGCCAACTTTACGCAGCCCCCCTTTATCCGATCTCATTCAAACTCTACAAATTTTAGGGGCTGAATTAGTGCTAATTTGTGCCGTTAATCCCAAATTAGTGCTGCCTTTTTTAAAGAAGTTATTCAACCAAAGTCTTGGGGGGGGGCAGCACCCCCCCCTTCATCCCATCTCATTTAAATACACAAAAAATTTAGTGGGTAAATTAGTTTCCCAAATTGGCCGTTAAACCCAGAATTTGTGCGCCTTAAATTTAAAAAAGTTTTTTAAAAAATGTCTGTGGGGGGGCCGCACCCCCCATTTCAAAAAATCTCATTCAAAATCTAAAAAAAATTTAGTGCTGAATTTGTGCTGATTTGTGCTTTTTTATCCCAGAATTAGTGCTGCCTTATTAACGAAGTTATTCAAAAATGTTGTGGGGGGTGCCAACTTCCACGCACACCCCCCTTCATCCGATCTCATTCAAATCTCCCAAATTTTATGCAAATTAGTGCTGATTTGTCCGTTTATCCCAAATTTGTGGCTGCCTTTTTAACGAAATTATTCAACAATGTTTTTGTGGGGGGTGCAGCACCCCCTTCAAACCGATCCATTCAAACTACACAAAAAATTTAGTGCTGAATTAGGCTAATTAGTGCCGTTTATCCCAAATTAGTGCTGCCTTATTAAAGAAAATTTTTTCAACAAAATCTGTGGGGGTGCAGCACCCCCCATTTAACAGATTTTCATTCAAACTCTGCCAAAAATTTTTGGCGAATTAGTGCTGATTAGTGTGTTTATCCCAGGAAAATTTGTGCTGCCTTATTAAAAGAAGTTATTTAACAAAGTCTGTGGGGGGTGCCAACTTTTGCAAACAAACCCCCCTTCATCCCATCTCATTTAAAAATCTACAAATTTTTGTGCTGAATTGTGCCTTTTTAGTGCCGTTAATCCCCGAATTTGTGCTGCCTTTTTTAACGAAAGATATTCAAAAATTTTCGGGGGGGGGTGCAGCAAACCCCCCCTTTTACCGATCTCAAATTTAAAATCTGGGAAATATTTATTTTCTAAAATTTGTGTGATTAGTGCCGTTTTCCGAATTAGTGTGGGTTATTAAAAGAAGTTATTCAAAAAATGCCCGTGGGGGGTGCCAACTTCACGCAGCACCCCCCCTTCATCCGATTCATTCAAAATATACAAAATTTAGGGGGCTTAATAAGTCTAATTATTTCTGTTCATCCCCGCATTAGTGTGCCTTTTTAAAGAATTTTTTTTAAAAAATATCTGGGGGGGGTGCAGCACCCCCCCTTTAAACCAAAATTTATTAAACTCCACAAAAATTTTGGGGCTAATTAGTGCTAATTTGTGCGATTTTTTTCAAAAATTAGTGTTTATTAAATTTAAAGAAATTTTTTAAACATGTCTGTTGTTAAAAATTCACAAATATTTTTTTGCTGATTAGTGCTAATTAATGCGTTTGTTTATAAATTTGTGCCCGGCCTTTTTTTAAAAAAGTTTTTAGACAAAGAAACTGTGGGGGGGGTTTCACCCCCCCTTTATCCGATCTCTTTCCAACCCCCACAAAAGATAATTGGAAAAGGAAAAGAACACTTTTTAATTTTACTTTCCCCCCCCCCAAAAAAATTTTGGGTCTGGGGTTTTTTTTTTCTTTTTTTTTTTTGTTTTTAATTTGCTCTCTGCCCGGGGAAAATTTTAACGGCATAGGCGATCTTTCTGAAAAATTTGGGTAGGACCTTTAAAATACTAAATTTGACCGCCCCCCGTTTTTTTTTTTTGGGGACCAAACAAAAAAATTTTTTTCAGGGAAAATCTATTTTTCTATTTTTTTTGATTTTTAAGTGGGGTTTTTTTCGGGACATTTGGGGTTTGTTCGGGCCCAAAAGGGGTAGCTAAAACGTTTCAAAATTTTTTTCATGGACATTAAAGTTATGGTGATGTAGTATCCTTTGAAATGAAAAGTTGGAAAAGTTTGCCAGAATTTCCAAAAAATAAATGTTTTAAAATAAGTTTTTTTTGAGTTTTTTAATAAAGTTAACCCTACAATAGAAACTTGACAAAATTTCCTTCAATTCGTTAAAAAGCCTTGCAACAATGAAAGAACCCCCGAAAACTTTCAATAAACTCATCCATCAACGCGTTTTTAAAAAAACCCTTTTCGAACGGTCTAGTTTTGTGTTTATTTAATTGGAAAGTCTTTGCTTCGTTTCATCCCAAAAAAAAAATACACAATTGGGTTTTACGCCCCCAAAAGTGGCAATGAAAAATTTTTAAGGGGTAGTTTGGGTGAGCGAAGCGAAAACTTCAATTTCACTGATTCCCCCCCCCCCCCAAAAAAAAATTTGCTCCTGTTTTTTTTTGTATTTTGTCTTTTTTGTTTCCCCCCTCTAACCCGGGGGACAGCGATTTTTCTTTTTTTTCCCCAAAGGTTTTCAAGTTGGAAAAAAACTAATGATATTTTTTTTTTCTTTTTTACCCGAAATATAAGCAATCCATCTCCCAAATTTTTCTAGATCCCAATCTTTTTGAAGTAGGCCTATACTACGAGTTTAAAATTGATAGGAATTTTAGTTTTTTTTATTTATAACATAATTTTTTTTTTTTCTGAATTGGGATAGGCATAAGCTGTATTTTTAACAGAAAACATTTGAAGGGTTTTTTTGATTTTCAGATCTAAAAAGTTTTTCATTAAAACTTTATTTCATTTAAAAAACCCTTTCTTGTTTCCCAAGACATGGGGAAAAAAATCATATAGTATTTTTTTTTAGCTGTTGACGTAAGCTCCGCATTATTTTTAAGATTTAAAAAGATTTGAAGTTTTTTTCATTTTCTGGGGGGACCTCAAAGTTGCTTCAAAAGTTTTTTTTTTTTTTTTTTTTGGGGTTCTTTGCCAAAATTTTAATATTATGGTTTAAAAACTTTTTCGAAAGCAGAAAATTGGGGAATGAAGACCGATTTTGATTTAACATGACAAAACAATTTTTTTTTAACTCAAATGGGAAGCTTGTAAACCCTAGCAAGTGAAGGGAAAAAAAATAACATCAAAAGCTTTGTGTGCTGCGTTTTTTGAAAATTTTTTTTTATCCCAGTAAGGCAGCACTAAAATTTTGAAATAAACCCACTTATAAACCTAATTCAGCCCCAAAAATTTATTTTGGGGTTTTAAGAGATCGGGTGGATGGGGGGTGCGCACCCCCCATAGACATTGTTAAAAAAACTTTGTTAATAAGGCTGCAAATAATTTTGGGATTTAAAAGGCACTAATTTAAAAATAATTTAAAACTAAAAATTTGTATAGTTTGAATGAGATCGGATGAATGGGGGGGGTGCGTGAAGTTTTGGGAACCCCCCCATACATTGTTAAAAAACTTCGTTAATAAGGGAGCACTAAATTTTGGGATAAAACAGCACTAAACAGCCCCTAATTTAGCACTTTAAAATTTGTTTGTGTTTTTAATGAGATCGGAAGTTGGGGGGTCCTTTCGTGAAGTTGGCACCCCCCCCATACATTGTTTTAATAACTTTTGTTAATAAGGGGAGCACTAATTCTGGGAAAAAACAGCACTAATCAGCACTAATTTTAGCACTTTAAAAATTTGAGATTTTTAATGAATCTGATGTATGGGGGTGCTGCACCCCCCACAGACATTGTTTAATAACTTCGTTTTAAAAAGGCAGCACTTAAATTTTGGGATTTAAAGGCAAATTTAAATTTGCAATAATTTTTGCACTAAATATTTGTTTTTTTGTTTGAATGAATCGGATGAAAAGGGGGGTGCTGCACCCCCCATAGACTTTGGGTTTAATAACTTTGTTTATAAGGCAGCCCCTAAATTTGGGATTAACGGCCCTAAAAAAAGCCTAAATTTAGCACTAAAAAATTTTTAGAGTTTTAATGAGATCGGTGAAGGGGGGGGGGCTGCGTGAAGTTGGCACCCCCAACAGACATTTATTTAATAAATTTTGGTTTTTAAGGCCCGCACTAATTCTGGGATAAAAAAGCACTAATTAAACACTAATTTTGCACTAAATTTTGTAGAGTTTGATTTTAGGAAACGGGTGAATGGGGGGTGCCCAAAATTTACGGACCTTTCAAGATGGCGATTTGGCGTTTTTAAAATTTTTCTTTTTTCAAAAAAATAAAATATTTTACTGGATTGTGTGATATGGTTTTAGCTTGTGCAGCATGGGAACCCTTGCCACCTCCGTTAGGCCATACCATCTTTCTCTATCCTACCACTCCTCTTGAAGTAGCTATGGTAATTAGGAAATTTGGTTCCAAACACTCATATGGACTAGATGAAGTCCAGGCTCTCTTCTATCCAAGTGTACGGACTTTCTCTCTGGCCCACTAGCCTACATTATTAACCGATCCTTCTCTGAAGGCATTTTCCCCTCCAAGCTAAAGGCAGCAAAAATTATACCTATTTATAAACACAAAGGTAAAAAATCTGAAATGACAAAACTATCGTCCCATCTCCCTCCTTTCATCTTTTTCCAAAATATTTGAATATATCATGCACGATCGTCTAATATCATTTCTAAATCACCACAACATTATCTCCCCTAGTCAACACGGTTTCTTGAAAAACAAATCCACCACCAGTGCAATCTACAGTTTTCTGTCCCCCCTCTATTCTGCTCTCGACAAAGGCGACCAAGCTGTAGGATTGTTCTACGACATGACCAAGGCTTTCGACACCATTGATCACAAAATTCTTCTCGACAAACTACATTCTTACGGTATCCGTGGGGTAGCTCTTGATTGGATTTCCTCTTTTTGTCTGACCGTACCCAAGTAGTGGAACTCCAAACATCTAATAGTCAATCCGTCACCACAACCGCTCTAAACCTCTGCCAATAGTCTGCGGGGTTCCCCAGGGATCAATTTTGGGACCATTAGCCTATATCCTTTATGTCAACGACCAGTCCGCCTACTTGAAAGAGGGCACTCTCACCAATATGCTGATGACTCCAGCCAACTGCTGACACTACCAAACTCCACCCATTCAGGACCTTCCCCCCTTAATAAACAATCAAGTAACGTTAATGTCATCATACTGCCTCGGCAAACAACTCACCATCTCACGCTCTAAACTGTTTATCTATACTTTCACACCCTTATAAGATCCCTACTGCCAGTCCCCTTGTACGTCTTGACTCTGATACTATCCCCCGCGCTCACACAGTTCAAAGTCCTAGGCCTTGCACTAACTGATAATCTAGACTGGTCCATCCATGTAAACCACGTTGCCAGCAAAATATTATCTGGCTGCTACTCAATCAGAAAGCTCAAACAAATAGTTCACCCCCACATCCTATTGCTAGTTTACTTTGCACACATTCACTCTCACTTATCATATGGCCTGCTATTTTGGGGAGCTTCCCCCCATGCGAACAGAATATTCATCTCCAAAAGAGAGCGGTTCGTATCATAGCTGGTGTCTCCAGAAGACACTCATGTAGAGAACTTTTCAAGGAACTTGGTATTCTTACTCTTGCATGTACCCTTATCAATCAGCCGCATTATTCGTTCACACCAACCGTAACCTCTTCTCATCTAAATGCTTCTGTGCACTCCCATAACACTAGAGCCAACCTTCACATACACAGGCCCTCCCACAATCTGCGCCTCTTTGCACAAGGCCCTGAATATCTATCTTCCACCCTCTACAATAAGCTCCCTGACCACATCAAAACCTCTCCCACCCTGTCTTCCTTTAAACATAAGTTGAAATCATATCTACAGCAAACAGCTTTTACTCCATCAATGACTACCTCTCCATGTAAATATTTGCAGTTAATTCATTTTTTCATTATAATATTTACAAATTATCTAGAGTATAACCACAAACAAGCACTGTAATTTAAAATTTCAAATGTTCCCTTAGCCGAAATGATGTAACAAAACTTCTATATATAATATGTGCTTACACGCTTCCTTGGATTGTGCAGGTATATAAGACACATTCTGCTGTACATCCTCCAATTGCTGTTTTCTGTGCCATCAGCAATTCTCATCACAATATCACATCAATATTGCTTTATATCCAATTTTCTTTATTCTATATGAATTCTTAATCTAGTAGGGCATATTTTGCATCTACTCTACTTTACCATAAACACTAATCAATCAATCAATCATCATATATATATACTAGACACATTCTCCTGTACATCATTGCTGTTTCTGTGCCATCAGCAATTATTATCACAATATCACATCAAAAATTGCTTTATATCCAACTTTTCTTTATTATATATGAGTTCTTAATCTATAGTAGCGCAGCTATTGTTTTGCATCTACTCTACTTTAACATAAACACTGTGTTTATCATTATTAATCAATTAATGAATCATCATATATATATATCAATATTATCAATCATCATACATATCAATATCAATATCCATATCAATTATCATTATGCTTTATATCAACTATTCTTTTCTAACACTGTGTATATCATTATAATTACTATCACTTTTATTATTAATTATTAATTAATTATAGAATATTCACTTTCTCTGCAAAGAGTTATACTTGTACACTGTACTAGTCTAAGTGAATAAAAATATCTATCTATCTATTGAACAAACAGAAACAATAAGAAGTTATTGCATAAGGGAATTTAGTAATCATTTGATGTCAAAATCTAGTATGCTCAGCTGTCTAACTGGCAGCCATCTTTAAAAATATTCGGTCTTCAAATCGCTCCCATTTGATTAACATGTAAACTGTCATTTCAAGATGGCTTCCAATTGTAACGGAAGTGGACCACGATGCTAATCTAGCCTAACAGTAGTTAAATATCAATGTATAATAGTCACACGTTTATACAGCCAGTCTCGTGCAGCAGTCCATGCACTCGTCTCTCGCGTACTCACTACTCCCCCTCCCGCCCCCTCAGTCAAGATAACAAGAGTATGCACTCAGTACAGCACTCACGTGGTTCGGCAGCGACTAGTAGCTCTTCTCGTCTGGCCGCCGCAACCCTTGCAGTCACACGTACAGCCAGTCTCGTGCCACGTCCCACTCACCACTGAATGCAGTCCATGCACTCGTCTCTCGCGTATCACTACCCCCCCCTCCCACCCCTCAGTCAAGATAACAAGAGTATGCACTCAGTACAGCACTCACGTGGTTCGGCAGCGACTAGTAGCTCTTCTCGTCTGGCCGCCGCAACCCTTGCAGTCACACGTACAGCCAGTCTCGTGCCACGTCCCACTACCACTGAATGCAGTCCATGCACTCGTCTCTCGCGTACTCACTACCCCCCCTCCCACCCCCTCAGTCAAGATAACAAGAGTATGCACTCAGTACAGCACTCACGTGGTCGGCAGCGACTAGTAGCTCTTCTCGTCTGGCCGCGAACCCTTGCAGTCACACTACAGCCAGTCTCGTGCCAGTCCATCACCACTGATGCAGCAGCACTCGTCTCTCGCGTACTCACTACTCCCCTCCCGCCCCTCAGTCAGATAACAAGAGTAGCATCAGTACAGCACTCAGGGGGTTTTCCCGACA
>JAMZAV010008312.1:0-30180 GCA_024449915.1 Sweltsa coloradensis
TTGACAGATTCTAAATTCTAGAAAATTGAATTTATATTTTGTTTATTTTCTATGATTAAGGGTCAAGCCTATGATTGAGGTCATTCAAGCGTGAAGCGCTAACCGAAAGTGGGTGGGTAAAAAAGGGCGTGAATGGGCTGACCCTATACTCTGCATGGCTTTTCTTTGATTGGTCCGACAATTTTACCAGGTTCCGCAAAAATTTGTTCTGAAGAGCGATTTAGTCTTCCACTGACCGTCGCCGCATTCATATCTCGCTCTGACGTCGACTACCTGTTAGCACGGACAATAACACAGGGTTGAGCGGGAGGCCTCGGGTGGCGGACCGAGACATTGGCATGAATTCCTGGAAACAGCAATGCAACTGAACCAGGTCATTGTCAAAATTACGCAAACCGAATAATCATGTTATATATTCCTCTACATTATCCAAGATATCTAACAAGATAATAATTTATGTTAAAAAGTGTTATATGTCAAAGAAAAATTAATAAGTAAATAGCCAGTCAAAGAACTGACATAAGAATGCATTACAATTTATTTTATAGATAACCCTAGCATAAATTAATACAAAGGTCTTGTCACACGACAATCTACACGTTCGTTATTTCAGCAACATAATATAGGCCTACTGACCATAAGTACCTATATACAGAGACAGTAATAATATAGTATTAATATTTAGAGTAAAACTTTAAATAATAATGATACAAATAATCCCGATCGGCTAGAAACTTGACTCACAAATAAGTAGCCTAACGCCAGTTCGCGGAGCTTCCAAATACTTGTGTCTCACATCACATCTATTCACATCGACATTGTGTATCTTGTAAATATTTATGTTAACCAGCCAGTTTCACGCAGCTGCCCATCTCATTAAGGTAAGCTGTTGGTCTCCTTTCTTCTTTCCCAAACCACAAACACTAACCTAGCCGATAGGCATTCTATCACAAACAACATCACATCTATTACGAATGATAACGATTATGATAGTAACAAGACAATATGGAAGAATAAATTATATGGATATTAACAAAGGGAAACTAAGTTCAGATTCGGGTTCGTATAGCATGGTGTTTTACAGTATTGGCAAGGGTTCGACTTTCTAAAATATTTAAACCAACATTGAAAACTGACATTGCATTTTTTATTTTTAAATTGTCAATAGTTACTTACATTACGACTGCTCGCATTAGACATCGCGTCTAATGAACAACAAAACAACAAAAGTAAGATGCAAGGCATACAATGTCCACAAACATTATGTCGGAAAATGATCAATATAAAAATAACAGCTGATATCCAAAATGTTACAAATACACAATAATTCACAAACATCACAAACATAAAGCAGCGTAATAAAAAGTGGACCCCGTATTTTGCTTGACCTATATAATTGTGCATTTCATACGCCTTCTTGTGTACAGCGATTGTTCAAAACTATTTCAAAAACTATTTTTTTCCTGGGAAGTGGAGATCAAGAACACTGACTTGACAATACGCCAATTTCTATGGGGATGAGAGGACGTAGAAGCAGGAGCGTCACTAGAGATTGGACATTGGGGGGGCGCAAGCACTTTCGTAGGAAATGGACTAAGCACGGGGGGCATGGGCTCCGCCCCCCATTAATAGCGCCGCAGGCGAAATTTTTGAAAATTAGGTTTTTTGAGTGCATTTGGTGCGTTTTAGAAAAAAAGCGTAAGGCTGAATGCAATACCAAAACATTGTAGTTTGTGTGCGTCAATTTGTTTTCTCGTCATGTCGAGCTTACAATTCACAGCATACATGGCAACATAATAAAGTTTGATTTTATTTTCAATTTAGAGACAAATTTATTTGTTACTGGTGATTTCGGACAATACAAAGGAAAGATTCAAATGATCGAATTTAGGGCGGGGCTCTGAGAGAGGCAATTGTCCCTATATATTTTTCCAATTACAAGATAATTCGTTTTTCAAGACTGCTCTAAAACGCAGTTAATAACTATTTATTATTGTTCTATAAGTAAATTCGCCATTTTTATTGGGCTCGGACAAAAGAAGGAAATGAAACACTTCACAATTAGACAATTTAATTGTCGTATGAATTAATTCCAAACAACTGTCAAAAATTAACATCAACATTTTTTTCAAATCTCGTGTCTTTTAATAAAAAATTACCCACCGGTACATCAATTAGTTTAATAAATTAATGATTATCAAATTATTTTAAGTAGGACCTAGTGATAATTTGCGTAAAGTGCAGCTGTGACTGTAGGTTTTTAATTGAAAAAAGGAAAACAAGGAAATTATTGGGGGGGCGCGGATTGCGATTGGGGGGGCGCACGCCCCCCCCAAACCCCCCTAGTGACGCCACTGCGTAGAAGGTCTGGAGCACGTGCATGTATCAGTCGGTTTCAAGAAATATATTACGTATTAGAGAATTTATATTTTTCCTTGTAAAATGTACTAAAATAGTAAAACATTACCGGTGTCACAACGGGTTTAGACCGGTTTGAACCGAACCATTATATTACAGGCGAGTCAAACCCAACCGAAAAAAAATTTATTTGGGTCATTTACAAGTAGATGTCAGTATAATTCCTGAAAAGGTCCTAATATAAGTACAAAATAATTGAATAAATAGATTCCGAGTTTTTGGGAATATATATTACCAATGTGGGAATATTCCCATTGCAGGGAACATTCCCGCGGGAATATTCCCACCACCACATCGCTAATTATGACCTAACGGTTGACGCGCCCTAAGCCAAATAAACAAGAATGAAACCAAAAACAAGTTATTAATTTCAGTTCGCTTGTCCTCTCAGTACTAAAAACAAAAAAGCCTATATAACAAAAATTATTTCATTATTATGTGGCATTTCATTTTCTGACTATCCATTGTCCGAAATAACGTTACAAGATCGGTGGAATTCCTCCATCGGTTTGTTGACAATCTTCTTCCTTCCCCTTTCCCCTACCCCCATCGCCCTCCGTCCAACATCCTAACTACCTGCTCCACATTGTTGGCACTCTTGTGTCTAGCGCGTTCAATGAAAATTCTAATAATTACAATTAGATAATACAGTCTACTTGTTATTCATAAAAATAGTCCTCATGAACAATTTTACACAATTAAAGCAATTTATTTCTGAGCTCTTAGCGACGAAAAACTGATATATTATTATGAATTTTAGTTCACGAACCTAGAGTCGAACTCGAAAGTAATCGTCTATATTATTATAGCTCGACAAAATGATGGATTCAGATTTCAGAGGGGCAAAATGCTAAACCGGAAGTCCCACGTAACAAACAATGCGATTGTGCTTGGTAACCGCTACATAGGCTACACACATACTTTGCAGTCATAGCTACCAGCAGTGTCCAAACAATGTCTTGCATTTGCAACAAAAATATCACAAAATATCCGTGACTGCACTATACACTACTCTTCACGTAAGAGAAACATCATGTAACTTATGACTTCACACTCAATTACAATGCACTAACACGCCACTTTTTAATCCCAATATGGTGCGCGTTAGTTGAGGTGTCACTTTTTTGTAGCTTGCTATTTTTTTTGTCAGCTGCCTTTCTTTGAGCTTCTACTATATAATCGGCTATATAAAGCTATGTCAATGACCATAAAGACATAAGTAGAAAAAGAACCCGCGGCGAGATCGGCATAGATTATCAACACCAGACTCGGAAGTGTGTTGCTCAAAGCGCTGACTTACGAAAACAAAAGTGTGCTCCTTGAATGGCATGAATGGCATTATGTGCCCTGAAAGGAATGTTACGTTTGAAAATAAATCTTTGCAATATTATCGCTTACTCTTACCACTATGACTGGGACGTTCTCAGGGAAATATTATTGGATGGAAGATTACAAAATGAGACTACTATCTCACGTTTGTATACTTACTATAGATGTTGATTACACGATTTGTGTGGGGGGGGGGGGGGGGCGGCGCTGGGCGACGGCACTGGGTGGAATTTGGTAGCGTCCTTTGGTCCGACGAAATGAATTGCTAATAATATTGTCGTCTGCATATCTTGGTATTTGGCTACAAATGCTTTTTATGTGTAGTTTGGATGCACTAGGAAACAGCCAAAGTCGTTGCTTGACGAGGGAAAGAGCCATGTTCCATTCTGAATTTGACTTAATTAATGTTTAAAATTTTGCAATATGGAATGTCACATAACTCTCAAACCTCAATTAAACATATTCTTATATTTTATTCATAAAACACAAAAAAAGAACGTGTTTTGAAATGCATGCAATACTATGGAAAACATAAACATAGCCAGTACCGAAATACGAGTAAAGATTGTAAGGTCTAATCAATCTCCCAGCGGAATTTAGGGGAATTCGTTATAAATTCGTTATACCTTGGTCACTGCATGCATTCACTGCTTGACAAAAATGATTCGATAAAAATTTATTTGATCAATAAAAAAGCAAAAAGCCAAATCATGCTATCGACACATAATTAAAACTATTGATAAATGATTAATTTGGAACTCAACTAAAACATGAGGCGATAATGCGTCTCAAGTTATTTTGTTTGATAGCTCATTCATGGGCATTTGAGTCAATGGAAAAGTAATAGTTTTCTACTGCGAGGTCCTACTCTTGTACACTCCACATACCTCCTTAGGCCTTCTACACACATCACTTCTATAGGAAGTGTTGGATTGCGAAATATGCATTATACTTTGAAGAGTTTTCTACTTCTAACTTCAGTAGTTTAGTTATGAGCTTGGACAATCTAATGAGAAAAATAAATATATACAGGTTAGTATTATTCAACACGTGCGTCGTTGCGTGCTTTTGTGTCTGACTTACTATTTAGAATGAAGATGAACCATTACCGCCGGTATGTAATATCACGGTCACGGTATTACCATTCTAGTGTTTATCAGAAGTACTCCAGTTTTACCATACAATAATTGATCCCGATATGTTTTATGAGCAAATGTAAATTACAAATAAAAATGGACAAATAGAATATAATGTAGGATGAATAGATCCGAATCAATCATCAAATCATGCATTCAATAACAAAGCCCCTAAAGCACATTGAGGATTGTTATTATTTAGACACATGACTAGTATCGATTTTATGATTTGGAAGGCCACATCAGTTCACATCTCCTTTGAAACACTTTCGTTTCACATCCAGTTTGTTGAGCCCCGTGTTTCAATGAATGGGTGGAATTTCAAGATACTCGACCACTTGTTTGCCCGAGGCTTCGAAGTTCGGCTGTTGTCTATTGTCGCGTAGAAGGGTAGGGTAGGGTAGGGTAGGGGGGCTAGCGGAACACATTTCTTCGTCCAGCCTCCTTTCTGACGAGAGTATGACGTTCATCAATCCTTCACCAGAGAACAGCACTATCAGACTAATTTATTTCACGTACTAGTTCGCGTATAATTACGTTAATATTAAAGATAACACTCTGAAATTTTAAATACTAGTTATTAAGGACATACTTAATTGCTGTGTGCAATTTCTAGTTAGAATTTGTCATTAATTGATGCTACGACTATCAAATAAATTTTATTTAAATATTTAAATACCAGACATCAATGCAGACATCTGTTTTCTGTACGAAACACAAAACCTCATGGTGATTGAAGCAACGGTTTAGACGCCATATGAAGATTAGTAAGACACGGCGGTAGAAAAGGTAGACTTGAACCTTAATTATTGGAAATGTGATATGATAAGACACGGTCTTTAGGCCTATAATTAATTTTTACACAATTATATAAAATCACAAATAGATGCGACTAAAATTGGTTAAGACATTAGGAACCGCTTAAAATGACCATGCTGGCCTCCTCTTGAATCAGATTTGTAATGATTTAAATCAACAATATCAGTTTCAAAACTCGTCAAGTCGGTGAGCGGATTTTTTTTTTCAGAAAATAATATAGCCTTATTCAAAAACTATTTTAAGGAAAACTTTGCCTAAATCAGTTAGGCCTAGAACTCTTGTTTGTTGCTCAAAATGAAGAAAAATTGCAATTGATTTGATAAATAAATCAATGTTTTTTATTCAATAGATTAATTGATTTGATTTAAATCTTTAAATTAAAAACACCCTGCTCCAGAGAGAGAGGCGAAGGGCGATGAGATGAGCACACACGGCGAGAGCTTTGAGAGAGTACACACACACACACGTATTGTACGTTGCGCGTGGCGAGTTGAGTGCACTTGGACTGCACTAGCAGTCTCTCTAGCTGACAAAAGTCTTCGTCAGCATTTGCTGTGATAGTACTGTAGCTATTGAACATCTAGGTGAGGGTTGTAAATTAAAAGGAAATGAGAGGGTTATTCAAACAGTGCGTGAACAAATACCCTATCCATCGCCGTTCCCTGCTTCTGACGGGGTCAGTTTGGGTTGGGTTAAGCAACCAAATTTTTCCACTTCTTTCTATCCTCCCACAATCGTATCTCTTCCACATCTTTCCAGCTCTCTCCTCTTGCCTCCAAGTCTCCTGCTATAGTGTTCTTCCATCTCTTCCTTGGTATTTCTTGGTAACATCTACTGTGGAATTTGAACTTGATGACCACGTGTTAATTAGACGAGGGAGCGCAGCAAACAAAGTTTACAACGCAAGCCAAAAATGGACGTTACACTGGGAAGTGAAAAGAATAAGTGAAAGATAACAAGTAACTTTTTGGAAGTTGAGTTAGCATGTAGCTTATGGGACTTTTCACTAGTCGAACCAAGTCCGACTACTTCGGAAACTTTTTACTTTTTACTTTTCGACTTCGCAGTGTAACAGCAACGGGAAAAGTCCCGTAAGCTACATGTTAACTCTACTTCTAAAAAGCTACTATTTCTCTTCACTTTTTCTTTTCACTTCCCAGTGTAACGTCCGCTAAACGGCACTAGATCTGTTTTTTGTCTGTGAGTGAGTGACTTCACTCCAGAACGGCCGAACAGCTAAACAGATTGTACTGAAATTTTCAACAGACATCCAGTACAAGTATTTAGTTTACAGTTAACATTTTGAGCAAGATCCGTTGAAATTTAACCCCACAATAAATAATAAATTGAAAATAGGCTGAGAATATTGCAATTAATGTAACGCCAAGTTTTTTTTCTGAACAAAACATTTTTTTCAAATCATGTTTGCATGCAGTGACCAAGGTGTATCGAATGTTGCACGCTCAAGGTTACCTAAAATTCCGCTCTGAGATACCTTGCAATCATTACTCGTATTTCGTACTGGCTATGTTGTCCAACTGTATGCATTTCAAAACATGTTCTATAATTTTCAAGAAATAATAAAATCAATCCCGACCGTTGTTTGAACCCGCGGGTCTCCAACATTTCGGGTAACAAGGCGCCTTAGCCAACTAGACTAGGAAAACAACAAAGTCGTTAGACAAGTGAGCAAGTCATGAGTTGAGTAGGCCTACCTACCTAAGACTGGATCCAGAATGGTTCTATGCTCCCTAGCCTATCATAGGCTCGAAAGCCTTACAGTTGACGCGCACTTATACCAACTTACTCCAAACCTTATCATTCATACATTATATATCAATCAACTTAAATACAAATGTTCCCTGGTAGGCCTACTCGAACACATGACTCACTCGTCTAATAACGACTTGGGCGTTTAGTATAGGTTCTCACAGGTATTTTTGGTGTTTGTGGTGTGAATGCCCCCCGATTACTTCTTTGATATGAAGTTCACCTCCATCAGACCGCAGAGCTGCATATGGCATCACCCTCAGGCGTTCCCTCAGCTAACCGCCAGACTCGGAAGAGACGGACTTATCATGCTTACCAGGACAAGCTCTTCAAAGTCAGATGGCATCTTGGGCAGGATATATCGCTTTCCAGGATGATTCTTGCAGCTGGCATGTTAATCACGACTTGGCAACTCTAGTTCCAGTGATTGGCGTAGTTAGGAGTACCGGTAACTCGTTTAGCAGAGGTGAATAGTTTCACGACTGGGATCCTAGCTTCCGACTGATTGGGTAGATTGAAGGTCTCTGTAAGAAGAGTGTGTGAGCTAGTGCTCACCTGGCTGACTTCTTTGGTCTCCAAATTGACAACATTCGGTAGGGTGAAGTTACATTAGTTAAGTGAAAAGGTGCTCGGGGGGGGGGACCAGGATACTACGTTTGGGGTCTAATTTCTTGAGGACATTTTCAATCATGTTAGAGTCTAATGGGTCGGGGGGTGGTGGATGATGGTCAAGGTCAGAGGTCAGTCTAAGGCTTAATCATGTATGCCTACATTATAAATTACAGTGATGCCATGGATGCGTTCAACAATGCCTTAATCTACCCGTCGTAGAATACTTATCACAGATCAATTTGTCTGCCTATGAGCTCTAGTCGTGGCTAATCTATCTTGTAAAACTGCCGCTATGCCAGATTTTGTTATGGTATGGTCCGTTGAGGGTCGGGTTATTTTAAAAGTGCTGCTGCCCACTGTACATGACACAGGTCCATCAAAGGTGACATTTCGGGTTGAAGGCCACTGTCTACTTGAGCTTTGTGTAGGCCTATTAAATAACCAAATTTGAATTTAGAAGGCTACGCAAAGTTTGTTCTATAAATATCCCCAAAGGGAATATAGTAGCTACACAAGGTCCCAAGTTTACAATCAGTGTTAAGGCTTATGTAGGACCGGTCAGTTAAATCATTTTAAGGTTTTGAGGTCCGTTACGGTGAAATACATTATATTACCTACATTTATTAAACATATTGCCTACCTATTTTAAAAAATGAGAATTGAGGCTCGTTGTCGAAGTAAAGGAACGTAATTTACTTGTGAGTAAGGAATCGTAAATTTTATTGCATTAGACTAGAAGTGACAAGTATTACACTTTGCAGAGAATGTAAAGTCTATAACTCTAATGAATGATAATAAATGATAGTAAACTATAATGATAAAAAACAGTGTAGAAGAAAGAATAGTTGATATGAAAACGATAATGATAATTGGATATGAGATATTGATATTGATATGTATGATCATGGCGCATTGAATGTTCCAATATGACCGTGCCAGATATGTTTTCGTACCACCACCACCCAGGTGCGTAGGGAGCAAGTATCGGGTTGCAGCCCACCCCAAATACAGCGCGCAGGCGAAATTTAAAAGTCATTTTTTGAGTGGTTTTGTGCGTTCTAAGAAAAACAATGGGGTTGAATGCATACCAAATTAATGTCTTTTTTGTACAGTAAAAACTATAAAACTTTTTACTTTTCGATTTCGCAGTGTACAGAAAGGGGAAAAGTCCCGAAGCTCATTTAATCTCTTCTAAAAAGCTTATTCTTTTCACTTTTTCTTTTCATTTCCCCATTTTAACGTCCTAAACGGAACTAGATCTGTTTTTTTTGTCTGGAGTAGTGCTTCACTCCAAAGGGGCCGACAGCTAACGTTTGACTAAAATTTTCAACAACTCCAGTAAAGATTTATTTTTACATACTTTTGAGAAAGATCCTTTTGAAATTTTTAACCCCCACAAAAAAAATATAAAAAAAATAGCTGAGAAATTGAAATTTAATGTAACCCAATTTTTTTTTCTGAAAAAAACTTTTTTTTTCAAATCAGTTTGCATGCAGAAAGGTGTATCGAAGTTGCACGCTAAAGGTGCCCTAAAATTCCCTCGAGATCCCTTTGCAACATTATTTATTTTACGGGCAGTTGCCCAATGTATGTTTTCAAAAATGTTCTTAATTTTCAAGAAAAAAATAAAATAAAATCCCACCGTTGTTTAAACCCCGGGGGCCCAACTTTTCGGAAAAACAAGGCGCTTAGCCAAACTAGACTGGAAAAAAAAAGCGTTAGACAATGACAAGTCTGATTGAGTACCCCTCCCTCCCAAAGACGGACCCAAAAGGGTTCTATGTCCCTACCTATCATAGGCCCGAAAGCCTTCATTGACGCGCACTTATACCCCCTTACCAAAACCTTATCTTATACATTTATAAAAAATCAATTTTTAAATACAAATTTTCCCGGTAGGCCTACTCGAAACTGTCCTTTTTTAAAAAACGTTTTGGGGTTTAGTATAGGTTCTACGGGTATTTTTGGTTTTTTGGTGGGGGGAATCCCCCGATTACTTCTTTGATATGAATTTCACCTCCTCGGCGCAGAGGCATATGGAAAATCGGCGTTCCCACTCCGTCTCCCCAAGAGACGACTTAACTCCCTTTGCGTAGCCCCAAAACCGGACAGCACATCTTTGGATATAGGGGAAAAATATCTCTTTCCAGGATGATCGGTGGGGATCAGTGGTCCTACCATAAAAAACCCTCTTAATTCAGTGGTGGGGCAGGACAATCGCTTAGAGATGATTCTTGCAGCGGGGCATTTAATCACGACTTGGGGCATCTTATCTTCCAGTGATTTGGCGTAGTTGGGGTGTACCGGTAATCGTTAGCAGACGGTAGATAGTCTCATCGCGTTGACCCGGGCTCCCGACTGACTTCGTAATTGAAGGTCCTTGTTAAGTAAGATGTGCGGCTGCTGCATACCTGGTTTATTTCTTTTGGGGTCTCTAAATTAAAACGTGTGGTGGCAAATTACAGTGAGTCTTGTGAGAGGGGGGGGGGGGGGGTAGGATACAAGGTAGTAGAGCGTAGATTTCTTAGACATTCAATAGTCTGACTATGTCATCATGAGCTGCGTCAAGGATCGCGTATGGCTACTGCGGTAGGCCCATATAGAAATCAATTGGAGCCATGGATGCTCTTAACAATAGCCTAATCTACCTGTTGTAGAATAGCTATATCACAGACATTTTTGTTCTGGTTTATGAGCTCCTAGTCGTGGTCGAATCTATCTTTAAAACTTGCCGCTATGCCCCTGTACATGCAGAGGTCCGTTGAGGGATGGATTTAGGGGTTTGAAAAAGGCTGCCGGCCATTTCGACTACAGTGGGCCATCAAAGTGAACAATTTCGGGATGTGAGCCACTGTCTAGGGCTTAGGCTTTGTGTAGGCCTATTAAAATATCCCCAAATGAATATTAGATAGGCTACACAAAGCTTTGATTTTAGAATAGTGCTAGGGGCCTAGAGCTAGCTCAGGCCAAGGTCCCAAGTTACAATCATTTTAAGGTTATGTGAGACCGTTACGGTGAAATACGAGTTTTTTTAAATTCTATTTAAAACATTAAGATTACCTACCAAATTAATTAGGACCTAGGGCCTATCCTCTTTTAAAAAATGAGAGATTGAGGCTCGTGCGAGTAAGGAACTCGTAAATTTTACTTGATAGATAGATAGATAGATATTTTTATTCACTTAGACTAGTACAGTGTACAAGTATAACTCTTTGCAGAGAAAGTGAATAGTCTATAATTAATAATTAATAATAAAAGTGATAGTAACTATAATGATATACACAGTGTTAGAAGAAAGAATAGTTGGATATAAAGCATAATTGATAATTGATATGGATATTGATTTGATATGTAGTATGATGATTGAATATTTCCAATATATACTCATATATTATTCGTATCACCCTAACTTGATATAAGGGAAAACAGGGGTTAAGGTGAGATGCACCAACATAGGGCATGCGCTACTATAGATTGAAAATCATTTATAATAAAGTAAGTGGATTATAAAAGCAAGTTTTGAGTGATATTTGAAATAATTGCTTATGCACAGAAAACAACAATGATAACAGGAGAATTGTAGTATAGTATATATGACGATTGACATTGATTGATAGTGTTTATGGTGAAGTAAGTAGATGCAAAGAATTGCCCTGATCTTGGTATTAGAATTCTAATGGAATAGGAAAAAAAATTTGTATGGCCTAAAGCAATAATTGATAGATTGTGATAAGAATGCTAATGGCCCGAAACAGGCAATTGCAGGAGAAATTTACTATTATATATTGATATTATATATATATATATATATATATGTGTGTGTGAGATTGATCGATTAGGTTTATGTTAAAGTAAAGTAGATGCAAAATAATAGAATGCCTACTAGATTAAGAATTCATATAGAATAAAGAAAAGTTGGATTAAAGTCAATATTGATGTGATATGTGATGAGCAATTCCTGATGGCACAGAAAACAGCAATTGGAGGATGTACAGCAGAATGTGTCTTATATACCTGCACAATCCAAGGAAGCGTGTAAGCACATATATATTATATATAGAAGTTTGTTACATCATTTCGGCTAAGGGAACATTTGAAAATTTTAAATTACAGTGCTTGTTTGTGGTTATACCAACTCTAGATAATTTGTAAATATTATAATGAAAAAATGAATTAACTGCAAATATTTACATGGAGAGGTAGTCATTGATGGAGTAAAAGCTGTTTGCTGTAAGATATGATTTCAACTTATGTTTAAAGGAAGACAGGGTGGGAGAGGTTTTGATGTGGTCAGGGAGCTTATTGTAGAGGGTGGAAGATAGATATTCAGGGCCTTGTGCAAAGAGGCGCAGATTGTGGGAGGGCCTATGTATGTGAAGGTTGGCTCTAGTGTTATGGGAGTGCACAGAAGCATTTAGATGGAAGAGGTTACGGTTGGTGTGAACGAATAATGCGGCTGATTGGATAAGGGTACATGCTAGAGTAAGAATACCAAGTTCCTTGAAAAGTTCTCTACATGAGTGTCTTCTGGAGACACCAGCTATGAAAGAGACAAGAGTTAGTGATGTGCCAAGGCCTAACAGTCCTTGCAGATTGGCACAGGACTCAACAATAAATAAATAAATTCGTATTTAGAGTCTACCCACTCAGATACCGGTAACTGATTTTCAGTGGGGGATATTACACAAAAGCGACTTAAGCCAACCCTGTAGGCCCCGACGGCGACGCAATCTAATCTAGGCCTCCCTATTACTCCCATTACATGTAGTTTTGTAGGTTAGTCTAGGCCTATTTTAAGTATTTATTGTAATATATTTCGTCATAATTGCATACGTAAATGCTTTTTCACATTTTCCTAGCGATTTGGGAATGTTTTAGGTGTTTTTAATAAACATAAACATCGTTTTTTCCACGCCCGTTTACAACAGAATTTTATAAGTGCGCGCGCATGCGCGTAACACGCAAGTCGGGATCGCCAAAATTGACGCGGAAATAACAAAATCCACGACCCGTCGGGACCTGAGCCACTCTCTAGGCCTAGGCCTTGGCGTAGGCCCTATTAGGGATAGGCTACGCCTAGGCCCTAATGCCCGGTTCACATAAAGTCATAAGAAGTCGTATGGTTTAGTCCTAGTCGTAGTCGTAGTCACAAGCAGTCCCAAGCAATGGTTTTAACAAAGAACTTTGCGTAAAGATGCGCCATTTATTGTCGAAGCTCTTTGGCATTTGGATGTGACGTCATCCACGTAAAACCTTGGTAGTAACGGGAACCGGAAGTAGTCTCTCAATTGACTCTCAACATAGTAGCGCAACTGACTCGAGTAGGTATCATCTCATTGGTCGGTTGTAAGTGACGTTTCAAGCTCTGATTCGCTCATCGTAAGAAGTTGTAAGAAAGATGAAACCTTGCAACTTCTTACGACCACTACTACGACAAGCTACGACGGACTAGACCTTGTGACAGTCCTATCCTTGCCCATGCTAAATCTTACGACTACGACGGACTAAACCATACGACTTCTTATGACTATGTGATCCGGGCATAAACGTCAATGAGAGCTTGATGCCAGAAGTGGCTGTTCGACAAAAGCACCGACAAGCAGGAGTCGAAATTAACTTTTTTTGCCACTAGCCCTTCGGGCTATGAATATTTGCACCCACTGAGGTGCGCCGAGGAGGTTTTATGCTATTTTCACCCATGTTCTGCGCATGCGCGGGTGTGTCCAACATTAAATATTCTATTTGCACCGACGTGAAATGAATAATGAAGGGGAAGCGTTATCTGTACCGGTCGCGACGTACGCGTACTTTTCACAGCTATTATTCTATAGTGTTAACGTTTTTAACGGAAAGGATTTCGGATGCGCTCTTATCGATTATATCCTAGAACTAGCGTGGCGTACTGCAACTAGGCGGAAAGTTCGACTAACCTAACGAAAGTACACAGATAACTTTGGAGAAAAGAGCTTTCAAGCCGCGCATGTGCAGAACATGGGTGAAAGTAGCATAAAACCTCCTCGGCGCACCTCAGTGGGTGCGAATAGACACTCCGAGCCCTTCGGGCTAATGGCAACTATAGTCCTCTAGCCCGAAAGCATTTTTACTAGCCGGCAATCAAATAGTCACTTTGATCATATTGGTCATATTTATATAAAACAATCATATGTGAATGTTTGGCCCAACTCAAATGTGCGCACTCCGGTGTTGCTTATGTCTGCTGAACAGTTATCCGGTTATATCTTAACCAAATTTTGCACGAATGTTAATAAAGTACTTTTAGGGCTAATCTTGATTTCCGCAATTGTTTGTAAAAATTCATTCTTAATGATCCATTGCGAGTTGCGACACATAGCCCAAGTCCAAAACGTTAAAAATGGGAATTTCAAAACATGGATTTCAAACCCATCAAACCGTTTATCTTACAATAAAACCAAATTAACCTGCGCGTTCACATTGATTTCAACGTTGATATCCAGTATGCAAATTTGCGTTAAAAAATCTGTAGGCCTACACTTGGAATAAATTCCCAAACTTGACCAAAATGGAGTAAATTACGGTGATTTCACTAATTTTTAATTCAAAATCAATTAATTATTTTAGGAATACGCGTACTGGATATCATTCATTTATTCTTAATCTTTATTGCATTAGTGATTATGACATTGGCATTAAGGGCAATTTGCTTAGGTGGTTCGAGAGTTTTCTTGTCGGCCGCACGCAGTTCGTCCATTTCAACGGCGAGCGCTCAGAATTCCGGGACGTGCCCTCGGGCGTCATCCAGGGAAGTGTGCTTGGCCCCCTGCTATTTAACGTCTTCGTAGCTGACCTCCCTACCTCGGCAAGGATCCAAATGCTCCAGTACGCTGACGACGTCACCCTGTACTGCATCGTGGTCACCCAAGAGGATGCAGACGCCCTTCAAGCAAACCTAGACGACATTCAGATTTGGTGTGACAACAATGGCATGTCGCTCAACGCCCTCAAGTGCAAGATGATGGACATCACGCGCGCGCGCGCACTCCACTATACTTCCTGTACACCATAGATGGTGTCCCACTTGAGTACGTCGACAAGCAGCGCCTCCTCGGCATTCACATCACAAGCGACCTCCGATGGAACTCTCACACCGAAGGCGGCGCAGGTGCTGGGTTTCGCGGCCCGCAACCTGCACGGGTGCACGCCGCGCGTCAAGAGGATGGCCTACCTGTCGCCTGTCGCTAGTTAAGCCCACCATGACTTTCGGTCTCCCCGCCTGGCACCAAACCACCATTGAGAACACTACCAAGCTTGAGAGGGTGCAGAAAAGGGCATTGCATTTCATACATGGCCGTAACCTCCCCCCACCCTGTGGCCAGAAGCAGGTTATGTCAATGACCATGCACCTGCAATACACCGACCTGGTGTTTTTTAAAAGATGCCTCAGTGGCGCCACTGATTTTGACGTGTGCGCGAGCATCATCCAGGGCCGCGTGTTGAGAGGCGACAATAGTAGGCACCCCCGCCTCCAACTCCCTCCGGCCAAAAGAGTGCTTGGCCGACGTGCTTTTTCTTTCCGGGTTGTTAACCCATGGAACAACCTGCCGCCCACCCTCAAAGACTGCCCAGTAAGTCATTTCCCTTCCATGTGTAAGGAGTACTTATGGGAGAACCAACTACAAGTGCCGTGTTAGTTTCACGTGCTTTAGCAAGGCTCTTCGTGGCACGAGATTTCTACAAAGATATCAAGTGTTTTAGCAAAATATTTGCTAGCGTCGACGCCTTTTCTTGTTGTTAAAAAATGTAATAACAAGGATAAACAATAAAATAAAATAAGTGTGAAATTTGATAACGGTGTTATAAACCGTTTACCAAAAAAACAAAAGCTGTGCACCTTAACACGTGTCCACGCCAGCCTCAGCAATATTCGCAGGGTTTGACGTGTGGGTGTGGCGTGTGGGGAACTAGGAAGTGACCGGAAACAAATATTAGGCCTAATAGTATTTAGTAGGGCCTATTAGAATAAATTAAGATTTTTATTTTGTTTAGGCCTAGGGCTACATATTTATAACGATTTTCCCTATTACTTGTAGGTAGCACACAAGTTCACAACTATTAGGAGCTTGTTAGGATATCGGTGCGAAATAATAATAAGATTTTTTGAACAGCAATTGGGAACTCGGGAAAAAGTACTCGCCCGTCGGACTAGTGAAATGAGATTTTTACTAGCCCGACCAAAGTTTCACTAGCCTCGGGCGAGCGTTAATTTCGACCCCTGCCGACAAGTGCTGAAGTTGATTGAATCCACCTTCTGGGTCCAGCGTCCAGAACTTTCAGGCCGATGCATAATTGCCCGGTAACGATAACTATAATGATAACGGGAAGAAAATTTAATCGCACGTTAACTTACGACGCGATGCACAATAGGCCTAAAGCTTCCCGTTGCTGTATCCCGGTAACGGGAACTTTACCAAGTTTCAACTTTCCGTAACGTTCCCGTCCAGTAGGCCTACATTACCGGAACCAATCAGAATCAAGATGTCCACGGCCTGTTAAAAGTGTATAATACATGTATCAGCTGCAGGTATTTCAGAAAGGCTGTGGTGTATGAAGGCGGGAAAGCTTGTTTTTAACAGTTGTTGCTCTTCCATATCTTCGTCCATAATATTCTCTTCTTTTCATAAACTCACAGCGAAATAACACAAACCCGCTTTTGTTTTCAAGTAATTATCAATCCTTTCAAAAACGAAATGACACCATCGAGTCTTTGTTATATAGGCTATGTTTTTCGTGTTCAAACATTACCAGGTGTACCAAATATACTCAACAAATTAATAACAAAAAATACATGTTAACCAACCTTACATTTTATTTCTTCCCGTCCGCTTCACGGGCTATTGTGCATCGAAGACCTTAACGTTAACGTCTTCCCGTTATCGTTACCGGGCAATTGTGCATCGGCCTTTACTTTTGCAACATCACCGTGATATAAATTGATGGCATTGGCACGTGTGGAAAGCATGACCTAGGCCTGAATAAAAAATGGTAAAAATGCCGTAGGCCTACCTATAAGCCAGGTACCGCCTCGTGGGAGAACCCCAATAAAACACTAATTTTGCATAAAATAGGCCTAGAAACGTTAGGTTTTTACTGTTTTACTAACAACAAAAATTACAAACCTTTAATGTTTCTATTTTAAATATAAAGGACTTAACCAAAAAGGACGAGTTTCGCCTAGGTATTTACTTTTTACGAGGCGGTATTACTGCATTATAACCTCAAAAATAAATTGGTATTTAGAGTAGGCCTACGCTTACCCAGTCAGTGGGGACATTGCATTTAAAGCACATCATCGACTACAAAGTTTTAATATTTTGTATTGTAGGCCCTAGGTCTTAATCATGATGGATTTTTCTGAGAATCTTAACAGCAGAAAGCACCCACAAGTTTTCTATTAAAAAAAAATTTCAGCGCAATCTGTTCATTGGTTTGAGTTTGACCGTTCAATTTCTACCATTTATTATGCCAACTGACATACCTAGGCGGGCCTACACATGGTAGGCCTATAGTCCTACATATGTGGCACTAGGGATGGGATTTGACAGGTCAAATTCAATTTACGGTCAAATGTTAAAAACCATCCTAGCCTAGGCCTTAATGAAATACTAGGAAAACGCTCAGTTGGACGCGTTGTTGAGCGAGCACCGGTACGTGCAACACGACCCGAGTACGACATTCCCATAATGTTACATACCAATAAGTCTTTTAGGTCTTGACCGATTTAGCTGAAAATTTGTAAAATAGGAGAGAATGGATAAAATCCACCGCCATCTAGAGGACCTTGACATCATTTCTTTGGGAAAACTATTTTACTCTTGATTTCTTCTAGGTGGCAGTACATAGTGACCAGAATTCTTGTGCGACTTTTCGTTGCCATGGTAACGTTACTTTTGTTAAAATGTAATTGCTATCTACACTACTTATCGGATAAAATAAAATAACAATTCGTGATCGGACGACATTCTAAATGATTTGGCTACCTCAGATTTTGTCGCCGTTTAGTTTTAAAAAAAACTTTGATTAACTTTATGTAACTTTTAACTTTTTGAACGATTTTGCCACAATCGCAGCAACTAATGGTATCACATGGACGAAACTTGCAGGTGTCAAAATTCAACTCGACCTGACGCTCCGTTGACCGACTATAGAGCAAAAAAGCTAAGGACCTTGTCTGCCATGGTAACGGGACTTGTTATAATGTATTCCTCTACAACTTATCGATAAATAAAAGCTAAGCTTTGATCGGTTACGAATTTCTAAATATTTTAGCCACTCAGATTTTGTCCATATTATCCTGCGTTTAAAAAAAACTTTTGCAGTAACTTTGATTAACATTTTAATTTTTGAACGTTTTCCACAACTATCAGCAACTCGCTAGGTGTACTTACACCTTTGTCAAAATTCTCAGCGATCAGAGACCTCCTGCTGTACCTGTTACGCAACTTCTCCTCATTACAGAAGAATAAATAAATAAAAAAACTATTCTAGGCCAAATTCAATGCGACCCCTCGCTTCGTCGTCAATTATTAATTCTAAAGTGCCTGGCCTATTTATTTTAAATTTTCTAACCTATTTTATTACGGTTTTTTATTCTATCATTCTCTCTGCCCTGTTCCTCTCTCTGCGTCTTGCGGTTGCAACCAATCTTCCCTCATCTTTCTATCTCCCACAATGTAGGTACCTCTTCCCACCTCTCTCCTCTAGCCGCCTGCTATGATGTCCTTCATTCTTTCTTGTCTACCCCATCTTCTTCCTTCTTCAATCCTTCTTTCATAAATTTTCTTAGGCATCCAATTTTCCCCCATTCGTTTCATGTCCATACCATCTCAACAATGTCCTTCCTATCCTGTCACTTAACTTCTCTACACCTAGCATTTCTCTATTGTCCGTGTTTATTATTCTATCCCTTCTCGTCTTGCCCACTGTGCTCCTCAGGAATCTCATCTCTGCCGCCTGCGTCCGACTCTCCTCTCGATCTCGCATTGTCCAGGTTTCTGCTGCATACGTAAGGATCGGTGTGAAATAGGTTTTATAGTGTAGTGAGAGCTGTAAAGGGGAAGGAACACTTGAATATTGCAAATCCGGATACCAGCGTGAAATTTTGCATGGAGGTAGATAAAAATATCAGAATTAAAAATCCGCCGGGAGGCAAGCGATATCTCACCCCCAACACCCCTTAAATCATCCCCTAAAATTAGAATAATTCATAGCTCTAACCCAAAAAAGAATTTTTATTCAAATTAGTTATTAAAATTATGTTTTAATGTGTTTTAACCCAATCGGCCTATTCACATTTTCTAAACCACATTTTTTCAACCCCCATCCCTAATTGTTTATAATATTTTTACCTTGATTTCCAGCATTTACCAGTGAGGCACCTAGGGAGTTATCAGCATGAAATTTGGCATGATGGTTCATAATAACCTGAAAAATAATAATCCGCCGGGAGGCAAGCGATATTCCACCCCTTTTGTTCTCTACCACCCTTAACTTTGGGAAAAACGTAAGGTAGTATTTAATACATTTTGAATATTTCAATTGCTGATTAAAATTATGAGTCGATGTGTTATAGTCCAGTCAACAAACCATTCATACAAAACAAACAATTTTTTCACCCCCAACCCTAATAATCATACTTTTAGTGACAAACACTGTTTAGTAAGTTACCAACATGAAATTTGGCATGGTGGTAGATAAAAATATAAGAATTACTATTCCGTTGGGAAGCAAACAATATTTTACCCCTAGTGCCCTCTATCATCCCTTAAAATTGGATTTGGTACTAGGTTGTATTCAATATATTGAAATTATTAAAATTATCCAATAATATTATGCTCAAGCATGTTTCCATCCAATCAACCTAATTTCTCGTGTTTTTTCTACCCCCACCCCTAATAGTGACTTTTTTCATCAACACTTATTAGCATGAAATTTGGCATGGTGATAGATAAAAATATAAGAATTACTATTCCGTTGGGAAGTAAACGATATTTCACCCCAAGTACATCCCTTAAAATTGGAAAGAGTGTTCAATGATTCGTTTTTTTTCCATGGGTGGTTATCTGGAAGAAAGTATTCAATTAAAAATCTAATTAAAATTCAATAGTATTGGTTTATTTAAGAAATACAATAATAAGCATGTTATGCGTTGGTATCTATGATTACATGGTACAAGGTGGTATTTTATAGCAGCTTCTTTTCTCAATGCAGTTTCTAAACAAATGACGGTTTGTTTGTCTGAAGTGACAGTGTAATATCACAGCCCCAAAACTCGTAACAAATTGTATGAAAATACCACCTTGTACCATGTAATCTTAGATACCATACCATACATAGATACTTGTAACATGCTTATTATTAGAATACGAACACACACTTAAAAACAATTAACCAAGGTCACTTACATAAAAACAATTGCGAATTTTCGAGTAACACTTCCTTACTCTTCCTCAAGCAGAGCCTCTGCTTCCTTACTCTTCCTCAAGCAGAGCCTCTGCTTGAGGAAGAATAAGGAAGTGTTACTCGAAAATTCGCAATTGTTTTTATGTAAGTGACCTTGGTTAATTGTTTTTAAGTGTGTGTTCGTATTCTATTTCGTTCCGGGTCAATAAGCTTTTCATATCATGCTTATTATTGAATTTCTTAAATAAACCAAAACACAAAACTATTGAATTTTAATTAGATTTTTAATTGAATACTTTCTTCCAGATAACCACCCATGGAAAAAAATGAATCATTGAACACTCTTTCCAATTTTAAGGGATGTACTTGGGGTGAAATATCGTTTACTTCCCAACGGAATAGTAATTCTTATATTTTTATCTATCACCATACCAAATTTCATGCTAATAAGTGTTGATGAAAAAAGTCACTATTAGGGGTGGGGGTAGAAAAAACACGAGAAATTAGGTTGATTGGATGGAAACATGCTTGAGCATAATATTATTGGATAATTTTAATAATTACAATGTATAGAATACCCACCAAATCCAATTTTAAGGGATGATAGAGGTCACTAGGGGTAAAATATCGTTTGCCTCCCAACGGAATAGTAATTCTTATATTTTGATCTATCACCATGCCAAATTTCATGCTAATAAGTGTTGATGAAAAAAATCATTATTAGGGGTGGGGGTAGAAAAAAACACGAGAAATTAGGTTGATTGGATGGAAACATGCTTGAGCATAATATTATTGGATAATTTTAATAATTACAATGTATAGAATACGACCTAGTACCAAATCCAATTTTAAGGGATGATAGAGGGCACTAGGGGTGAAATATAGTTTGCCTCCCAACGGAATAGTAATTCTTATATTTTTATCTATCACCATGCCAAATTTCATGCTAATAAGTGTTGATGAAAAAAATCACTATTAGGGGTGGGGGGAGAAAAAACACGAGAAATTAGGTTGATTGGATGGAAACATGCTTGAGCATAATATTATTGGATAATTTTAATAATTTCAATGTATTGAATACAACCTAGTACCAAATCCAATTTTAAGGGATGATAGAGGGCACTAGGGGTAAAATATTGTTTGCCTCCCAACGGAATAGTAATTCTTATATTTTTATCTACCACCATGCCAAATTTCATGTTGGTAACTTACTAAACAGTGTTTGTCACTAAAAGTATGATTATTAGGGTTGGGGGTGAAAAAATTGTTTGTTTTGTATGAATGATTTGTTGACTGGACTATAACACATCGACTCATAATTTTAATCAGCAATTGAAATATTCAAAATGTATTAAATACTACCTTACGTTTTTCCCAAAGTTAAGGGTGGTAGAGAACAAAAGGGGTGGAATATCGCTTGCCTCCCGGCGGATTATTATTTTTCAGGTTATTATGAACCATCATGCCAAATTTCATGCTGATAACTCCCTAGGTGCCTCACTGGTAAATGATGGAAATCAAGGTAAAAATATTATAAACAATTAGGGATGGGGGTTGAAAAAATGTGGTTCATGAAATGAGAATAGGCCGATTGGGTTAAAACACATTAAAACATAATTTTAATAACTAATTTGAATAAAAATTCTTTTTTGGGTTAGAGCTATGAATTATTCTAATTTTAGGGGATGATTTAGGGGGTGTTGGGGGTTAGATATCGCTTGCCTCCCGGCGGATTTTTAATTCTGATATTTTTATCTACCTCCATGCAAACTTTGGCGCTGGTATCCGGATTTGCAATATTTTTCCGCTAACAGCTCTCACTAGTGTCGTCTTACACTGAAAAGGTATTTCCCTATCTCACACCTCACACTAGAACTTACTGGCCTTTTGTATTCTGTCTGATGTTGATCTTTTTTTAATCTTTCCACTTGCCATTACCGGTACTTCACTTCCTAGATAGCCAAAATTATCTAGCAGTTTCAAGGTTTCTCCTCTAATGTTTATCTGTGGGTCATTCCATGTCAAATCTATTTATTTATTTATGTTTCACTCAAATACAGCATTTCTGCCATTTTACATTGAGGTATAGGCTAAAATAAATTTAAAATTTAAAAGCATATACGGTACAAACATAAAACATCAAATCCAAAGATATAAATTCAAAATATAAAAATTATAAACTTTTTATATAATTATAAAATAAAATAAAAACATATAAAATATTTGATCGTCTGTCAAGGAGATAGGAATGAATGATAGGACGTACACATGATTGAGTCAGCATACACAGCCATCCAGTGCAAGGATGGATGTCAGTTCTTCTTTGTAACTTCTTTGTCATCAGCTTATTTGTCTTGAACTTTGTGTTGCTTTTGTTTCACAATGGCTTAAAATGTTAAAAATATCAAAAGTCAAAACGAAGAATTCAAAATATAAGTATAAAATGCAAATAAAAACTGTAGATAACAATACCATTAGTTCCAATTACCATTAGGTACACGTTGAAGACAATTATCACGATAATTTGGTTTGCAAGTGATAAAATCCAATTTTCTGAAGGAGCTCTTAAATGAGGTGTGTGCTGGAAATATTCTCACCGCCTCCTCTCCTTGATTTTCCTTTTTTGATTTTGATCCTTGAAAAAAATCAACCAAAAATAAATTAAAAAATTTGGTGACCATCTCCGATTTGGATAATTTTTGGCACATGTACTTGTGACAATGATATCATCATACCCTATCCCCCCCCCCCCCCCCCCGGTCGAGTAGTTTCAGAGATACAGGGCCACCAATTTTTAAGTCCGCAGTCTTCCGAGCCCTGAAAAATTTCACGGTTTCTTAAATAAATGTTGACTCCATAAAGCTATAAAGTTGAGTGACAGACAGCTTAAATGAAAGGTAATTTAAATATCTATCCCACTACAGTAAAATAATTGAGTAATTTTACATCTAACAAAATTTAATTGACGACTTGAATTGTATCCGCCTCCTGACGTCACGAGGCAACATGGCGGAATTAGTTGGTATAAATCCTCATTTCGCAAGTTGACGCCTGCTTCACGGCGCAACACTTATCACGCTCTAACTTTTATTCTATTCATTATTTGGACAATATTTAAATGAATAATATTTAGCAAATATATCATTCTTTGTAATAGCGATTATTTAGATTTTTTGACAGAGTCGTTAGCTTGTTATAACAATATACGCATCATACATGTGAAAATTATCAATGACTAAAGTTTTCTCAATAATTTATTTGACAAAAAACTACTTATCGGATTTTGACAAGACCTCTTTAAAAATATGCATCAGACTGTTTAGACAAGAAATAAACTAACTTTCTAGATAGAAAGTGCACTGAACGAAACTTTGCAGCATAGCGTAATATGCATGGTATGTGTTTTTATCTAAAATACGCACTCTTGACGTGCGGATGAGCCGTGAAAAAGTGCACGCTGCATATTACTCTATGCTGTAAATTTTCGTTCAGTGCACTTTCTATCTAGAAAGTTAGTATATTTCTTGTCTAAACATTCTGATACATTTTTACAAAGAATTCTTGTCGAAATCCGATCAGTAGTTTTTGTCAAATTAATTAATGAGAAAACTTAAGTCATTGATAATTTTCACTTGTGTGATGCGTACATTGTTATAACAAGCTAACGACTTTGTCAAATTAATCGAAATAATCGCTATTACAAGGAATGATATGTTTGCTAAATATTATTCATTTAAGTAATGTCCAAATAATGAATAGAATAAAAGTTAGAGCGTGATAAGTGATGCGCCGTTCAGCAGGCGCCAACTTGCGAAATGAGGATTTATACCCAATACTTGTCACGTGACCTATCGATCGTTTTAAGCTCCGCCCATTTCGAGTCGTCAATTGGATGAGCAAAGCGAAGATTCCATTTCACTGAACTGGAGAAAAAAATCCGGAATGTTTTTCTTTTTCTTTTTTTTCTGTTTGTATTTTTGTGTGTCTGTTAACACGATTCCGGCTCAACCGATATTCCAATTGCGATGAAATTTTCTGGAGACCTTTAAAATCTCTGAACTAAGAACTGCCACGTTTTTGTGCCCAATCGAAAAATTATTTCTCATGAAAATTGCAATTTTACGATTTTTCCGATATTAAAAAAATTCCTTCGACTTATAACACCTACATGCTTTATCCGATTGTAATGATTTATTTACAGAACCTTAATTTTATGAATTTATATATTTGTGTGAAATTTGAGCGCAATCGAAAAATAATTTTTCATGTAAATCGCAATTTTACGCTTTTTTCGTTTAAAAAAATTACGCTCATCCAACAACACGCCTGAAAAAGCGTTTGCGAAGCTTCCTAGTGTGAATAATACATGTCTGGGGTCAAAGGTCAATATCATAAAAGCTCCATCTTGAATATAGTTCAAATTTGGAATAAGTGTTGCTTAAACTTACTTTCAAGTGCCCACAAAAATTCATGTTGGGCCACTTATAAAAACAAAAGATACATGCAATTTAATTGGATGAGCAATGCGAAAATTCCATTTCACTACACTGGAGAAAAAAATCCGGATTTTTTATGTTTTTTTTTCTTTCTTTTTTTATTTTTGTCTGTCTGTTAGCACGATTCCGGCTAAGCCGATACTCCGATTGCGATGAAATTTTCTGGAGACCTTCGAAATCTCTGAACTTAAAACTGCCACGTTTTTTAGCGCAATCAAAAAATTATTTCTTATGAAAATCACAATTTTACTATTTTTTACAATTTAAAAAAAAATCGACTTATCACCTACATATCCTATTGTAATGATTTTTTACAGAACATTAATTTTATAAATTAATATATTTGTGTGAAATAAGAACTCAATCAAAAAATTATTTTTCGTGGTAATGGCAATTTTACGATTTTTATTTGTATTTTTAAAATTTCTTCGACTTATAACACACATGCTTTATCCGATTGTAATAATTTTTTCACAGAACCTTAATTTTATCAATTAATATATTCGCGTGAAATTTTAACGTAATCGAATAATTGTTTCTTATGAAAATCCCAATTTTACGCTTTTTTTGTTTTTAAACAATAGGGAACTAGCCTTCATTCCAGAAATCGAATATGTTAAAGATAACATCTTCAACAAAATAACAAAGTTTTTTTTTTGTCTAAGGTTAATACTTTTCTCAATATTTAAAGTGGAAATTTGAATCTGGCTTCCCGCCAAAAGACAAAACGAAAAGTAGTGTGACGTCAGACTGCTGAACGCAGCCTAGCGCAGACCCAAAGGCGCACCGCTATTTAGATATAAATGGTAGATATTCTACCATCCAGTCGGCGGTGGGTCAAACACATCCTAGCAGACAGCTGCTGCCGTCACTGCACCCGCTGTCATTCCTGCTATCGTTTCTCAATGATCCTTTTGATTGATTTTAAAAGAAATGACGCTTTATAAAAGGTGTAAGGTACCAATGTGTTTAAACACCACTCTAGAAACACCGGAGAAAGTATTTATATATGTGCCATAAAGAACTAAACAGGTGAAAATAATGGTTGAACGCAACAAGACGAGAATATGTCGAGGAGTCGTAGGGCCTAGCCTATACCGCTGCAAATTCACTTTACCGTTGTAAATACCACTTTGATGTAAGGAAATGATATTAATTGGTCTACCTACTACTTTTTTATTTTGCAGGTTAGTTCCTATGAGCTTCTAATTTACCTCGGGATTATTATAAGCCTAGGACCTAAACATAACTCATTTTCTCGCGGTGAAATATTCCAAATATGTAGTTAAAAATTTGGAATTTGTGACATTCTCCCTTGCGAGAAAACGCCTCTTTAGACCCTAGGCTTATAATCCCAAGGCAAATTTTGCTGCGAGAATATTTGGCCGAAGCCTAACAGAAGCTTATAGGAAATTCACTTATGAATTAAAAAGATAGTAGACCAATTAATAATATTTACTTGCATCAAAATCAAAGTGGTCTTCACAACAGTAGAGTGAATTTGTAGAGGGGGCGTCCTCCTTGAAACATTCTCGTGCTGCAGCTTTGAACAATTCTTTTCGCCTTGTTTGTCGTTTGGTTCTTTTGGCACGTGTATAAAATGATCTTCTCCGGTGTTTCTACAGTGGTAGCCTTTGCCCTCTTGATAGACCTAGGCCCTTAGGACCTAGGGCGGAAGTAGGTCTATCACAACGCCCAGGTCTAGGCGCATATTTAAATATAAAATCTTAAGCCCTACCCAACATCAATGAAAATTATGACGAGAATTTCTATTCTGGGTTACCGAAAGGCCGGCCCTATAGCTAACCTAAAAACTAGGCTAAGGATACAGGAAATGCCTCGGCCTAGCCCTACCTAGGCTAGGCTATGTCTAGGGCATCCAAATGGACATTTTATAGAATTGGTTTACCTAACCTAGGGCAAAGACACAGCCTAGGGCGTAGGGCCTAGCCTAGCGCAGCCTTGTATGACTGTACGACTACGCCAGACCATAAACCTACAAATTCTTTCCCATAGAGAAATAAACGGGGCTCTTTCCCACCAATGAGAAATAAATCGCTTTCTAGTCAAGGTCGGGTAAACGCACTGTCAAAATCACGGGGTTCTTAAGTCATGGTCGTCATCTTTGTCATCGTTCGTGTTGTCATTGTCAAAATAGTCCGATTATTGATGAGCACGGTCCACTGGGTTGCATCTAGGCTTCGCTGCCGCGCACGGCCGCTCGTCGAGCTGTTGTTGTTGTAGTATTTATTTCTTGATAAATACAAACTACAACGAAGAGCATGCTGCAAGCTACGTAACGCACTTGAACCAACAACGAGCGTTTGCGCGGGGGTTCAAAACCCTATAACTTTGTACCCCCGTAGTTACTACGGATGATTTTTTTTAAAAATCTTTCAATTGTGAAGTAGTTTATTTAACTGTGTTCTATAAATAATAAAAAATGAAAAACGTGAATTTGAGACCAGGCTAGTTCCCTATTACGCTCATCCAACAACGCGCCTGAAAAAGCGTTTGCGAAGCTTCCTAGTATGACTATTTTTGTAGTTCGTATGTCTATTTTACACATTAGAAGTTATGTACTTGAGTTACATGATACAACATATAAACATGTTTTGTGAACTTTATTTTTTTTATTGGATGAGCGTAGCGAGCAAAGCGAAGATTCCATTTCAGTACACTGGAAAAAAAATCCGGAATGTTTTTTGTTTTTTTTTTAGCTTTCTTTTTGTATTTTGGTCTGTTAACACGATTCCGGCTAAACCGATACTCCAATTGCGACGAAATTTTGTGGAGGCCTTCGAAATCTCTGAACTTAGAACTACCACGTTTTTGAACGCAATCAAAAAATTATTTCTCGTGAAAATCGCAATTTTACGATTTTTTTTTTTTTTTTTTAAATTTCTTAGACTTAAAACACCTACATGCTTTATCGGATTGTAATGATTTTTTCACAGAACCTTAATTTTATGAATTAATATATTTGTGTGAAATTTGAGCGCAATCGAAAAATATTTTTTTATGAAAATCGCAATTTTACGATTTTTTTCGATTTTTTACATTTCTTCGACTTATAACACATACATGGTTTATCCGATTGTAATGATTTTTTCACAGAACCTTCATTTTATGAATTTATACATTCGTGTGAAATTTGAGCATAACCGAATAATTATTTCTTATGAAAATTGCAATTTTATGTTTTTTTTCGTTTTTAAACAATTACGCTCATCCAACAACGCGCCTGAAAAAGCGTTTGCGAAGCTTCCTAGTTTTACAATATTATTTGCATTATGCATCATATTCTTCTTCAATACTACTGGGTATGTTTTATCATTCCTTAGGCTAGCTTACCAATTACTTCAGGAACCTTTTATTTATTTTATTTTATTTTATTTATTTATTTAACGTCTATCCTATTCAGTTATAAAAACTGATTTACAAAGGAGGACAACTAAATAAATCTAATTACATAGATGCAGAAACAACAATAAACTACATTTCCGTAAATATTTGAAATTGTAGCATTACAACAACAATGCATTTAAACACAACAATTTTGGTAACAAATAAAAAAATATATTATATGCATTTAATGAATGAATCAAATATAAAAAAGGGTGTAGAATGAAAAGAAAAGAAAAGAAAGGGGAAAAAACAAAAGGAAAAAAGAAAGAAAAAGGCAAAGAAAGAAAGAAAGAAGAAAAAAAAAGAAGAAAAAAAAAAGAAAAAAAAACACATTGCTTTAAGCATTCTCGTAGCTGCTTCACTTTCATTATCAGGTATCTTGTAGGTACGTCCAGTTGATCCTCCCAGTTATACACTTGAGAAAGTGATGACTTACAGGCAGGGTTAATTCATCATCTTTAGATGGGAATGTAAACGATGGAGAAGGTCCATGTGGATGAAGAAACCGTACTTTTACTTCATTTGTACAGAGAGTTTTGTTTAAAATGAAACCAATCCACCATTGCTGACCATAATGAACTGAAACAAAATCTTTTATGTCTTCAATGCAAATGGTGGTCTTCGATGATATTGCCTCGACAGTACTGTCAGCCGATGTTGAAAACTTCTTAACGTGTAACTTTTCTCAGAGATTGGTACAAATGCATGTAGGTTGCGTGTTCCAGGAATAGCTTGGAGGAACTGAAACCTTGCATTCAGAGCTTCTCTGTTAGTTTTGATTTCTTCATTTGGAACAAATACAAAAATGCTTCTTGTTAAACTTTCCTTTGCCCAATCGAACAGATCTTGGGTTGTCAAAATCTGATTATTATCAGGCCTTTGCAAACTTGCTCTGGCTGCCAAGCATTTGACTGCTCCATCTACTCCGTTGCATGAACCTTTGCCATGAGATGTGGCAAAAAAATGCCACGCTGCTGATATCTTGAAGTCCATTTCATGCAGGCAATTGTTTTGAAAATTATAATAAAAATAAAATAAAAATAAAAAAACAAATACACAAACATACCTATTTACTGAATAATGTGTAAAGATCTACGGCCAATTTTTTCAAAATATATTTCATAAATGCACCGCCTACTAGATTTTTGCCCGCCTCTCGCAGCAATTATCTTGGTTTAAAGGCTAAAAATAGTAATAATAAAAATGATAATTACCACTGGGTAGGGCCTATTGATCTGAATGTGCTTAATTAATAAATGTTTTTCAGCCAGAAAAACATCCTATTAATTGCTTAGTGTATAAATTTCATTGCGAGCGTTTCTTAACTTCTGAGAGAACGGGTTAGTTTGTCTACCAATAGATCGCAGCAGTAGTAAAAATGCGGGAACTTTACCACTTTAAAGGTATAAATCTCGGTTCACAGCAAAGTATTATAAAATGCGGCATCACCAGTAATTCTAGGCTAATTTAGTTAGTATGTAAGTCTTTTAATTGTTATTTGTAAATATCTAAATGTCTCACTAGGATCAGTCCGGAAACCAGGCGATTTCTTGTGAATTCTAGTATGTGCATGCCATAAGGAACAGCATCCCCATCTGTTTAACATAGACATAAGGGTCATTTTATAATTGAGCGAACGCAGTTGTGTTTTGCCGCGATCGTTCCTGGCGTCGCCAGTAATTTTGCGTTTTGGAGTGAGTTGAAGGCGAGTGGAATGGGTGAGGTAGCGAGGCCGATACGTGGGACCTAGGGCT
>JAMZAV010008313.1:0-25713 GCA_024449915.1 Sweltsa coloradensis
GCGGTTTAAAGGGGGTTTTGGGCTGTTTGTTTTTGAAAAATTTTTCTTCCAAACGGGGAAAAATTTTCCCGTGTGACTGGGGGTCTTGTTTAAAGGGTAGATTTTTGGCCCGGGGTTGTGTAAATGTTTGGGGCCATTTTGGGCCCAAATGCTCCACTGTCCTTGATAGGTAGGGGGCCTAAGGTGGGGGGAAGAAAAGAATGTTACCGGTACTCAACACGGGCTCACCCCTTTTCGTCAAACCGACTTGGCGTTTCCCCTGTATCAACATTCATAAATATTGTAAATAGAAGTTAAAAGTATCGCATACTCTTACATCAAAACTTTTAACCCCTGTCGGGCCGCGAAAATTAGCCCAGAGTATCGCTCTGCTTTTTGTGCGGGGGAAAATAGGGGCAAAGTCCTCTCGCAAAAAATTTTCCAAAACTAAGGGGGCTCTAGTTTTCATTTCCCTGTGGCGGGTTCTGGCTCACGGTTGTGTCCTATTCCAAAGGTAATGCACATTATACGCAACGTTACGCTCCTTAATCCAAAAAAAAAACATAGGTTTGGCTTAAAAAGGGTAAAGGGGATTTTGGACCGCCCCTACACGAGGCACTTGGTAAATAAATTTTTTTCCCGAAACCTTTTTTATTTACCACCCCTTTAAAATCGTGTCCACTTGTTGGGGTGTTTCCTCTTAAACGCCGGGTTTCCGTTGGACATTGTTCCTCTCGATGGTGTTGTCCCCTCGGTTTTTTGGTCAGCTATTTTATGTCCCTTTCTTGAAAATCAGTTATTAAATCTATACATTTTTAGTTCACTTTTGGGCCCTTTAAATCTTTTCATAGTAAAAATTATGTTACAATAAAAATTTAAAATGCGACGTACCAAGTTGTAAAAAAAAATGAAAAAACCCTGAAACAAAATACCTCTTAAAAATCTTTTCTAGACTTAATTTTTCATTAATATGGGGCCACTTTATCCCTCGCAAACATCATTAGTAAGCGGAGAGTATATTCTCCCCGACCTGGGGCGAGCTCTAGCAATCATCGTCGGGCCCTTCCCCCCTTCCCTTGCGCCCCCCGGGAGTGAAATGACACACGAACGATAAAAAAGACGATACCCCCGGACGTGAAAAACCCCCCCTTCCTCCCCTTACCCAGGGGCTGTTCTGACCACGTGGCCCCTCCCCCCCCCCCTTTGGTTAGAGTGGGGGCTTATGACCAAGGGTTTTACCGCCCCTTAAATCCAAAATAAACAAAACAACGTTCTTTTGAGCCCCCTAGTTTTCAACGTTGTCGTCGTATCTTCGCTTTTATTACGTAACATTCTCGATGTTGCTGTCAAACGTGAACTTTGACATCTTCAACATCGCTTGAAGTTTTCCCTCTCTTCGCCGTCAGACATTGGAGGGATTTTTAAAGGCATTATTCAAAGAATTGTTCAAAACCCATATTTGATTTCTACCATTGTCGGATTGTTTTTTTGAAGTTATAATTTAAAAACTTATCCCGGTTTCTATAAAACACAATAAACCAAACGGGTTTAGGCAACCTGGATCCTCTGTCTCGAACATTCATGCCGTCAATGAAGATGGGTGTCTCGAGTCGTGGGGTTCATTGTCGGGTACGGTTACGAAATTAATAAACATTTGCCATAAACAAAAGGGTTTTCTTTGGTTTTCACAGTGGCTTTTGGAAATATATCCAAAATTGAAATGCCTTTGGGTTTTTAAAAGTGGCACATTATACCTAAGAGTTTTAGTGTGACCGGCCACCCAGGAGTATGTGGGTGGGGGGAAAGGGGGAGCTTCCGCGAAACCCCCCAAAAAGACGCGGGGGGTTTGGGGGGGTGCGCGTCCCCCCCAGGCGGGTGGGGGTTTCACCTATTTCTGTGTTCGTGTTGTATCTCTAATAATAAATTCCATTATTTTCTTCAATCGCGACACTTGCCCTAGTTCCCTACTCCTCAGTTATTCGTTGTCCGTGTGGACGGGAGTGTGGACCCATTACAGAGTTGACACGCCCCCAAACGAAACTCTTTTAAATTTAAATAAAAAATATCCATTATTTTGTCCTAGTCCCCCCTCTGGCCCCGGGGAGAACTGGGCCCCAAACAGCCCTGCTAAAAATCAACTCGCAAAAATCAGCAAGTATAAGAGGGTATTTACACCTGAAAAAGGATGCGACTCTGGAATGTCCGGGATTCCCTGACAACTCAAAAAATGACTAGCGAGACACCCAACGTAGAATCCTTCATTTTCCTCCTCTTCTTGGATGTGGTGCAAAATAACAAATTGCTAAGTGTGATGCCCACATTGACTAATAAAATTCGTTCACCTACGTCTCGACTCTCATGTAGAGAAGAGGTGGTATTGTCTAGAATTCGTATAGACCACACACGTCTAACTCACGGATATCTCTTAACCAGAGAAACGGTTATTCACATATGTGACACATGTGATGTACCTTTAACCGTATGCTAGCAGCATGTACCAAATATGATGCCTTGCGCACGCAATTTGATCTCTCCCAATCATATGAAGAACTTATATCATATGATAACGGCGAAAACATTCTAAATTTTTCATTGAAGTTAATTTATTTTTTTAACAAAATTTAATTCACATCACACACATTTCTTTAATTTGTGTATTTTCATTCACATATATAACATTTATTTTGCTATTCCTATCATCATCATCATTTTATTTTGTTATTGGATGAGCGTAGCGAGCGAAGCGAAGATTCCATTTCACTACACTGGAGAAAAAAATCCGGAATGTTTTTTTTTTCTTTCTTTCTGTATTTTTGTCTGTCTGTTACCATGATTCCGGCTAAACCGATACTCCGATTGCGATGAAATTTCATGGAGGCCTTCGAAATCCTTAAACTTAGAACTGCCACGTTTTTGAGCGCAATCGGGAAATTTTTTCTCATAAAAAACGCAATTTTACGATTTTTTTCGATTTTTTAAAACTTTCTTCGACTTATTACACCTACATGCTTTATCCGATTGTAATGATTTTTTCACAAATCTTAATTTTTCGTATGAAGATATTTCGTGCGAAATTTGAGCGTAATCGAAAAATTATTTCTTATGAAAATCGAAATTTTACGTTTTTTTTTTTTTTAAAACAATTCTTTGACTTATTACACCTACATGCTTTATCCTATTGTAAATTATTTCTTTACAGAACCTTAATTTCATGAATTAATATATTCGTGTTAAATTTGAGCGCAATCCAATATTTATTTCTTATGAAAATTGCAATTTTACGATTTTTTTTCTTTTTTTAAAATTACAATTAATTAAAAAAATTAAGTTATTTTTTTTATTAATTTAATTTCATTAAAAAAAAATCTTCGACTAAGTAATGATTTTTTCACAGAACAACAGAAATCCACGTAACACATGGCAGCTCAATGCACCAATTACGCTCATCCAACAACGCGGCGGGACTAAAGCGTTTTCCTAGTTTATACAATTAGGATACTCGTCAACTTTTAGTATCACAGGAAGCGCAATATGACTTAACCGGGTGATGCGCCCTAGTTTCTCACGTCGTCGTACACCTCTTTCATTATTTTTTCCTTTTAAAAGTTAGAAAACAAAATAAAACTCATAAACACAACAAACTAAATAATATGCTCACTTACAATATCTCAGGCGTCCCAATATGACCAAACCAGTTGAAGTGCCCTGGTTTCTCCAGCAGGTATGTTTGAGTCCCATAGCTGGCACACGAGCGAGGGGGCGCAAATGGGGCAGGGGAATCGCATCAGCACAATTCATTTTTCATTTAAAATAAATTATTTATCTTCTGCTAACAAAAAACTACAGATTAAGTTCGGTATTCTTAAAAGAGTTGTACCTCAAAACAACTGTTTTATAGTTATTTTGTAAAACGTATTTGCAAGGCCACAGAATTGAAATCCAGAATTAGTGACGTGTGGACCCAACTCAATATTGTATAGAAATTAATTATGAATGATTTATGTGTGAAGTAGGCCAATTAAATTATTCCTTTTCTTCTTGATCGCAATTACAATGAAAACACGAACGATAACAACGACGATGATGGCCGCGACGTGAGAACCCTACTTTCCTCATCTCATTTCGGTGGCTGTTTTGACCAGCATGCCCCCGTCTGGGCCCGGGGTAGAATAGGCCCAGAGCATGGCTCTGCTAATCGTAAAAGTCGATTCAAGAAAAAAAGTCCACCTCGCAAACATCAGCTAGTATGAAGAAGAGTATTTGACTCCACGTAAATAGAGGCGAGCTCTGGCAATCGTCGTCGGGGATCTGCCCCCTTCACTTCACGTCTCCTCGACGACGATGACGACAATGACACCACGAACGATAACGAAGACAATGACGACCGCGACGTAAAAACCCCTCTTTCCTCACCCTACCCGTATCTGGTTGTGAGCAGCATGGGCTCCTCCTCCCCATATCCCTTTGTTTGAGTGGTGAATTATGGCTAAACGATTGACGCGTCCTTAGTCCAAATAAACCAAACAATCTGACCATCATGGACCCTCCTCACCAAATCCCCTAGGCTCAAGAAGAGAAATATGACCTAACAGTTGACGTGCCAATAAATTTAATGAATTTTAAACAATACGTATGGTTAATGCGTCCTTTTCAAAATAACATTTTATAAATAGTCCACTTTGTTAAAACATTTTTTTTTGGTTTATTTGGATTAAGGACGCGTCAACCGTTAGGTCATAATGCACCACTCTAGCCAAAGGGGGGGGAGGAGGAGGGGCCCATGCTGGTCAGAATCAGCCACGGGTAAGGGGAGGAAGGGGGGTTTCTCACGTCGCGGTCGTCATCGTCTTTGTCATCGTTCGTTGTGTCATTGTCATCGTCGCCGGGGGGTCGTCAAGGGAAGGGGACAAGGTCCACGACGACGATTGCCAGAGCTCGCCTCTAGTTTCGAGGAGTAAGATACTCCGCTCTTTCTAGCTGATGTTTGCGAGGTGGACTTTTTCTCTTGCATCGCCTTTTACGATAAGCAGAGCCATGCTCTGGGCCAATTCTACCCTGGGCCCAGACCGGGGATGACAACATAGACGCCACGAGAATCGAATGCTTTTGGAGCCCCCTGCTCTCCCCTTTTCCCGTGACATGAGAACCCTCCCTTAATTTACTCCCATACCCGTGGCTGGTTCTGACCATCATGAGCATCTCCTCCCCCATATCGACTAAGCTAGAACGGTACATTATCACCTGACGGTTGACGCACCCATAATCCTACGAAAACCAACCTAAGAAACGACAACTACCATGACAACACTAACGATGACAGACGATGATGACCACGACGTGAGAAACCCCAATTTCCGTCCCCTTCCCGAGGCTGGTACTGATCAGCATGGCCCCTTCGCCCCTTATCCTAATGGATGACGCGCCCTTAAACTAAATAAAGCAAACAACAAAACATAAACATAATAACACGTAAAGTTAGAAGAATTTTCAGATTGTTTTGATAGTTTAGTAAATAATTTAAAATTAAAAGCTAATGAATTATTTTTTCTAGGTGATTTCAACATTGATTTGAGTAAGAAGACATTACCAGTAAATCATTTCAAATTTCTCACTAGATCACACGGATTGGTGCAAATGATAAAGTCTGTTACTAGGGTTAATAGGTCAGCTACTTTAATTGATCATGTTTATGTAAATTGCAGTGAAAATATTATTCAGTCAGGTCTTATAAGTGTGGGATTAAGTGATCATGAATTAATTTATTGTGTTCGTAAGATTAATAAGCAAAAGTTTCTTCCTAAATTTGTAAATACTAGAAATTGTAAGAATGTTGATTGGGAGCAGGTAAATGAAGATATATCAAGTGGTCTCATTGACCAAATTGGTATGGCGGTAAGTTCAGATGATAAATTAGAATGTTTGTTAAAGTAACCGTGGAAACTCTAAATGAGAAAAGCACCCTCCTTGAAATTAAGAGTTAAAGGAAACCAGCCCCATGGTTAACAGCAGATATTAGGAAATCCATGCATAGGAGAGACTACTTGCGCAAAGAATTCAGAATTTTTAGATGGCCGTCACGTGGGAGGAATACAAGAAAGTTAGAAATAACGTAAATATCAGATTCTTTTTTCTAAGCGTGAGCATTTTAAGTCTTCTATTGATTATGATATTTCTTCAAAATCTTTATTGTCAGTTTATAATAAGTTGACGGTAACAAAGTGAAAAAAGAGTGTAGCATAGCCTCATTGACAGAGAATGGGGTATCCTACACGTCTAATCATGACATTTGCTGTTTGTTACAGAAAAGTTTTGTTGTGAACGATGTAGATTTTTCCAGTGAAATTGGTAAGTTAAAGATTTAAATAGAAAAGAAGCAGATGATCTCCCGCATGTAAAGGTAACTAATGAAGAAGTCATTTCAGCAATTAAACGCCTTAAAATTAAAAGCTCGACAACACTTCAAGAGATTCCATGCATAGTATTCAAGAAATGCGCATCAATAGTCGGATTATTGGCGTATCTAATTTCCCATTTCTTTCTTGTAGGTGATTTCCCAACACAGCTGAAATTGGCAAGGGTAACACCTATTTATAAGGATAAAGGTTAAAAGAGTGATAGGAATTCTTATCGACCTGTATCACTCTTCCAATTGTAGGGAAAATTATTGAAAATATTTTGCACATGAGGTTATTACATGAAGTGGATGCATCTGAGGTATAAGTGAAAACCAACATGGTTTTAGGAAAGGTAGATAAACGCAAAGTGCCCTTCTAGCATTTACAGATTTTATCTATAAAGGGATTGACAAGCGGAATGGTAAGGTTGGAGCTGTTTTTGTTGATCTTAGGAAAGCACTTGATTCAGTACCTTTTTTACCCTTTTTAATAAACTAAAAACCAGGTATAACATAAGTTAATTTGTTATCAATATTGGCGGATTACTTTTTAAAAAGAAAAATGTTTATCAATCTTGTAAAATATAGTTAAAAAGTATTCAATATATTTTGTGGAGTACCACAAGGAAAAATATTAGGACCCTTTTATTTATTCTTTACATAGATGATATATCTACTATAATGGTAGGAATCAATTATATTTTATATGCTGATGACTTGGTCTTTATTTAGAAGGTGTGGATGTTGAAGAGATCGTAAGACGTCTTCAAGAAGTTTTAAAGAGGATGGATGATTGGTTTAAAATTCAGGAACTTGATATTAATTAAAGAAAAACAAATTTTATGATTTTTCATAAGGCTCATGATAGAAGCATGAATGATATTCATTTGACGTTGAATTGTAATGGTAAGCTAATTTCTAGAGTATATGAATTTAAATATCTTGGAGTTTTCTTAGATTGTAATTTAAGTTTTAAGAAACATTATGAATATGTATGTAATAAAGTATCATCAGCAATAGGAATTATAAGTAGAATGAAGTGGTTTGTAACAGAGAGAATCTTGAGGTTACTTGTAGATTCTTATATTCACTCTATAATAGATTATTGTTTAGTGGTTTGGGCAGTTAGACCTTCTACCGAATATGTTGTACTTCAGAAGAGAATTGACCATCTGTTTGATTCAATTCCTATGAGCCAAGATTTACAATCTGATTGCTTCACGATTGAGGAAAGAATGAAATATAGCGTACTGGTAAATACATACAAAATATTGAAAGGTATGTATTCAGGTATTTTACCCAATATTTTTCAATTTGTTGATCGTGATAGAAATTCTATTCTAATGAACTCTTTGAAAGTTCCTAAATTAATTTCTTATTGTACAGAGGAGTATCCTTTTGGAATTCAATTTCTTATGATATTAGAAGCCAGTTTACTGAGCTAGGAATAGTACAATTTAAAAGTAAAATTGAAGCAATGATAATGAATCGAAGAACAAAGAAAAATTGATTTTTACTATTTATTTGTGGGGCATTGTCTCTGTGTTTATGTAATGTTAATTTATCTTCATATGTTCTTATTTAGATTTTGCTGTTCTTTTTGTTTGTTCTTATTGCTTTGATTTTGATGTATTCAATGTATTTTCAAATTTATATTTTTCTGCCTAGATTGTCTGGTTGCCGCCCACTGGTGGAACTTGCAACTTTGAGATAGGTGTCCTGTATCCTTGCTATGATCAGTTTTTGATTTTGAACAATTTTTAATAATTATATATCTGATATAATTATATATTAGAGTCAAGATCTTTTGCACTAAATTGTTATCAAGATTTGAACACAAGAATGATGGTTGAAAAACAAGAATGAACATTCGCGTTCGGTGGTTTCTTACGCGAAAGATTGATTACTCCCTGATTTTGCTGTTCCTGATTTTTGGCAAACCTCATATTCGTTTGAGTGGGATCGCGTTATAATAAATCAGTATTTTTCTTTTCGTTTTTTTCTTTCTAATTTTTTCTCTTTCCTTTTTTTTCTTTTTCTTTTCTTTTTTCTTTTCTTTTCATTCCCCACCCCCTTTTTTTTTATATATTATTCGATTCATTCATAAATTGCATTTAATATCCTTTTTATTTTGTTATCAATTTGTTGAGTATTTAATGCATTGTTGTAATATTACTATTTCAAAGTTCATTGTTGTGTCTGCATCTATGTAATTAGATTTATTAAGTTGTCCTCCTTTCTAAATAAGTTTTTATAACTGAATAGGATAGACGTTAAATAAATAAATAAAAAAAAAAAAAAAATAAATAAACCCAATCACTACAGTTATCATTTCAAAATCATCAATTTATAGAAAACAATTTATGTGGCATTATTTATCTCTTCAAACACCAAAAACTCATTTCTATAATTAACAACATCACACGCGGCGCAATATGACCTAACCGGTTGGAGCGCCCTAGTTTTTTACGTTGTCAATTTCTGCGCGTTTATTCTGTTTTAACCAAATCCCTGTCCGCTCGGCCGACTGACACCTCAGGTGTTTCGAAAGTCACGAAAGTGGAAATATAGGGCTTTAAAGTAAAACTTTTCTAAAAATTGGTTTTAAAAATTTTGTTTAATAAATTGATTTTCATGGTTTTCGATTTTGATACTAAGTACAAATTTGACAACATTCGTGACTCTTTTGTGTTTGATCGAGACAACAGAATGAAAATGTGAGCCCGGGGTAGAATTGGCCCAGAGCATGCATGGCTCTGCTTATCGTAAGAGGCGATTCAAGAGAAAAAGTCCACAATGCAAACAACAGTAAGTATGAAGGGTAGTATTTTACTCCCCGAAAATAAAGGCGAGCTCTGGCAATCGTCGTCGGGGAACTGGCCCGCTTCCCTTGACGACCTCCTCGACGACGATGATGACAATGACACAACGAACGATAACAAAGACGATGACGAACGCGACGTGAGAAACCCCCCTTTCCTCCCCTCTACCCGTGGCTGGTTCTGACCAGCATGGCCCCTCCTCCCCCCACCCCCCTAGGCTAGATTGGTGCATTAGGACCTAACAGTTGACGCGTCCTTAATCCAAATAAAACAAAAAAAAAAGGAAAGTAGAGCTGTGTGTGTAGCTTATGCTTGATTGACAAATTAGTTTGATAAACTTGGGATGCTTCTTGACCGAGCTAATAATTTTGTGCCAAATGTCAAATGTGCCCAATTTTAGTTATATATCACTAAACAAGAGGCGATCTCTGGCATTAGTCGTCGAGGACCCTTTCCCTTTTGCTCGACAACATCCCGGTCAAAGACGACCATTACACCTCGTACGATGACAGCCACGACGTGAGAACCCCCTTTCCTGCCCCTACCCGTGGCTGCATTGTTCTGACCAGCATGCCCCCCCCCCCCTCCTCCCCATAAACCCTGGGCCAGAGTGGCGCTTTGTGACCTTACTTTTGACGCGCCCCATATCCCATTTAACTTTATTAAAAAACTTATTTTAATTACATTTTAACGATTTCAATACATAATTCCAACGGCGACATACACATATTTGTAAATAAATTAATAAATAAATGCATATAAATACTTACTTAAAAATCACTTTCTAAACTTAAATTATCATAGGCGGCGCACAATAACCTATTTGGTAGACGCGTCCTAGACCCTGTTGTCGTATGGTCCGTTCATAGCAAATCGCACTGCTTTCATTGGGGTCGTACATAACAGGCCTGATGTATTTACTGTCTGATTGCAGTTACGTTATTTCAGTCAAACCTTAAGATGCTGACATCATCAAAATCCCTTGAAGTTCCCTCTTCTTCTCTGTCAGACAATGAGGAAATTGTCAATATTGTGTTAATATGTTTATTTAAATATCTGCACCATTACCGTCACAGAATTGACATTTCTGGCGTTGACTCTACATCAAAGGTTTACTTTGGTTTTCACGGATGGCTTTAAAAATGACTCAGATTAGAAGTGCCTAGGTTTGAAGAATGGCACATTATGGCCTAAGGGTTGATTCGCCTTAATCGTAAATACTTCATTTAACTCAAATAACTGTGCATTATTTTATGTGTTAGTCCCCCGTCTGGGCCCGGGGTAGAACTGGTCCAGAGCATGCCTTTGCTAATCGTACAAGGCGAGGAAATAGACAAAGTCCACCTCGCAAACATCAGCTAGTATGTAAGAGTGTATATCGCACCCTGACACTAGAGGCAAGCTCTTGCAAACGTACCATGACAACTCAACCTTGACAGACGATTCGATCATATGATAACGGCGACAAACTTTCTAAATTTCTCACCCATAGTAATCTATTTAACAAAATTCACTTTACATCTTCCACATTTCTTTAATTTCTTTATTTTCCTTCACAAACATAACTTTTATTTTGCTATTACTTGCGTCATCATCATTTTATTTTGTTATTTATACACTTAGAAAACAATCTTATCATCAAACACACCTGCATTAACTTATCTTATTAACTTTTATTATCACAGGCGGCGCAATATGACCTAACCGTTGAAGCGCCCTAGTTTCTCACGTCGTCGTCGTTATATTCGATATAAATGGTAGACAAGCACGTGGACAGCGAGGATGCCATAGCTGCACACGTGGCTGCGTCTCGCTTAGGTTGCCGCTCAGTTGGAGAACATTTTGCGACAGCGCGCAAAGATGGGTCCATTTAACTCACAATAGTTAGAATTTAGGAAGCGTCATCGAGTTTGGTAGAATGCCATCATCTTAAACTTAAGTGCTGCGCACAATTGGCTTAGCATAAGCGATGCGCAACGCAAGCGCAACACAAGGGAAAAGGCGTGCACAATTGTCATAACTGAAGCGTGGCGTAAAGAAACTACAGGGCTGTGCAAAGTTTTAGAAGGCTCGTGATCAGATGACTGCACGTCGACTTTTCGTTTGGCATTTCATCTTTGAAACCATTTTTAGTATTATCATAGAGATATTGCTTAACATACATAATAATCAGCTCGTCGCTAGACGTCAACTCAACTTTATTCTCGATAATAACGTCGTCTTCTGTGAGTTCGTCGCTGATTAATAATTTTGACACTGACACAAACAACAATAGTTGTGAATTTGATTGAACGGAAAATGGGCGTTTGTGTTGAGTCGTGTTGTTTCTGGATTCCTATTGGTCAAACGCAAGCGCAAGCATAAGAAATATAAAATATAAAGTGCTGCGCACAATTGGCATAGCATAAGCGTAGCGCAACGCAAGCACAACGCAAGAAATATAAACAAGTGCACCTGGCTGCTTGAACACACAATTCACGTATGCATAGCGTAGGCGCGGAAGCACAGCGCAAGAGATGGTTATATTTTATATTTCTTGTGCTTGCGCTTGCGTTTGACCATAGGAATCCAGAAACACCACGACTCAACACAAACGCCCATTTTCAGTTAAATCAAATTCACAACTATTGTTGGTTGTGTCAGTGTAAAATTATTAATCATGGACGAACTCACAGAAGACGACGTCATTATCGAGTATGAAGTTGAGTCGACGTCTAGCGACGAGCTGCTAATTACGTATTTTAGGCAATATCCGCATCTCTATGACAATAATAGGCTACTGCAAATGGTTTCAAAGACGAAATGTCAAACGCAAAGTTGACGTGCAGTCATCTGATCACGAGCCTTCTAAAACTTTGCACAGCCATGTAGTTTCTTTACGCCACCTTCCGTTATGACAATTGTGCACGCCTACATTCCTTGTGTTGCGCTTATGTTGCGCTTGCGTTGTGCTACGCTTATGCTATGCCAATTGTGCGCCGCACTTAACCATCTCTTGCGCTGTGCTTCCGCGCCTACGCTATGCATACGTGAATTGTGTGTTCAAGCAGCCAGGTGCACTTGTTTATATTTCCTTCGTTGCGCTGTGCTTATGCCATGCCATTGTGCGCAGCACTTTAGGTTTCATACGTTTATGGCGTTGCACAACAGAGCATAGAAATCAGTCGCTCTTTAAGAGAACCATCTACTGTTTTCTTTCCGGCGGCCTTCCTGATTTGACGGGGAGTTTAGTACGTAGGGAGTATATTACTCGTCAACACTATATGAGCTCTAGTGGTCGTTGTCGGGGCTTCTCCTCCTGCCCTTGACGACTTCCCCGCAAGGTGAGTAGCACCACTCACTCCCAAGGTCTGCTGGATCTCCGCCTAGCGGAGGATCGTCTAACTCTCTAGGTTAGGTCGTCGCAGCAGCGAATTAGAAGCCATTCTGGGCCTAACTTTTTGTAACGCGTTATGGCCGACCATGTGTTATTCTTGACATGCTCTTTTAAAATTGTCTTTTTATAAGTATTAAATACGAAATATGCCGGGTTGTGCAGCAATTAATTGTACAGGACAATCTGATGAAGAATTTAGACTTATCGATCCACTGTTTCATCAAGAAGACGGGCGAAATGGCTCCAGTTTAAAAGACGGGACAACTGGACTGTCAACTTCTGATTTCAAGACTGAGGTTAGTTTTCTTTTAAAATACTTTGGCCTTACCCACCTAGGACCAGTTATTATTGTCTAGGCTATTGACCAGGCTTATTTAAATGTTTAGGTTTTTGCTCCCATGCCAATTGAAGGGCTAGGCCTAGGGCCTAGCCTAGGTCCCAACCTTAAGTATTTTGAGGTTACGTCGTAAGCCTAGGCCTTTGTGTAGGGGCCTAGGCCTATCCAATTATTCAATGCCTAGCCTAGGCCCTAGGGATTGGATACACAAAGGCCTAGGCTAGGTCTAGCCTAGGCCCTACGCCAACCCAAAGCTAGGACTGATCTTAGTACACGCAAATGGGGCCTAGACCCAGGCGACGTAATTTTGTAATAGCTAGGCCTTATTTGATTTACAAAACAGTCCTAGGCCTAGCCCTATGCCGGCTAGGGGCCCTAGGCCTAGGCCTAGGCTTAGTCCCCCTAGGCATAGGGCTAGGCCTAGGCTTAGGCTTGGCCCTACATAGATAGACTACTACTAGGCTACTACTATACTAGAATACTAGATCTGCATATGATATGCCTTAAGTTAGGCTGTATAGGCCTAGGCTTATATTTTTTTGTCCGATTGTAGGCTGTAGGCCTAGGCCTAGCTGAATGTCACACTAAGGTACACCTTAAGACGGAGTGTAGACGATATGTTGGACATAAAAATTTGCTGTGTACATAAATCGTTCGTTGGGAGACGCCTTTTCCATTTTTGGCGAAACTCCATTTCGGTTAAAATTCCTTTGTAGGTACTATTTGAAATAGAAACGTTAGGCCTTTGGTTTTGTGGTGTTGTTTTTTCACATCTAATGGTGTATTTTTGAGTATTTCTGTGACAGAAATGAATGATGATTTTATTTTGGACCCCCCCCCCCCCCCCTAACCGTGCCGCCAACCGAATAAGTTCTGTGTTATGTGTACCGTACATGGTATCGCTGATAAGGCTAACCGCTATGCTAACCGACTGTCAAATGATGCTTGTATATCTAGGCTTGTAAGATTTCATTTCATTTATTTTTTTTCAGATAGGCCTGCAGCCTGGAGATTCTGAGACGTCCAACCTTCACACCCTGACCACAACTATTTCAAGATGAAGAAAACAGATACGCCTACAAAATGTCCAGGTTTGTAAGTTCTAACGCTTTAGCACTAGTGATCAATGATGCTTTATTAGCTCATGGGTCAACTTTCCATGTTACTGGGTAGTATAATAGGCCCACGGATATTCCTCTGTCTGAGCTCGGCACTCATCAGGTCCTGTAATGCCAGCCCTGATGCATGTTTTCAGCAATATGAGCTAAACGGTAGTGGGTTGAATTTGTCCAGCACAAGTTACAAAACTTTGTTATAAGTTGCGCACAAAAAATATTGCTTGCCTTCCACCTTGCTATAGTAGGGTGGTACATGTAAACGTTAACCGATTTTCCCCTATTTATGTTGAAGGGTGCATCCCGCTGAACTGGATTTGCTCAAGAACCAAATCGTTTGTTCATAGGCCTATATATGCATGAGCGGCAAAGTGGTCTTAAATTATGAAAAAGTAAATGCTCCTGTAGGCCCTACACTTACATTTTTAAATATAGCAATAGCAATAGCGATAGCACAATTATAATGCACTAGGTACATAATTATTATGTCATTTCATGTCACGAGTTGACACTGGTTTCTAGGTGTAGGGCCTATTGTCCACTTGTTTAATTAATGTGCAGGTACTGGTAGGCTCTAGGCCCTAACAGCAAGAGTTACCTAAAATATGATATGGCCTAATCTTTCATGTTTTACCTTCTGTTATAGGTTCTCTCTCCAGATTGTGAATGTGAGGCCAGGCCTCCCAACTCTGGCGCAGTGAGCTTCTCCAACAGGATCGTACACCTGCAACCGCGCCCCAGGTGCTAAACTTGCCCTATGCAGCCACCTATCAAGACGTCCACCACTGAAGCCACAGGCGTCACCCACCGCATCCTCCATCATCACAACAACACTGCCTCGCTTCCAACGTGGTCTACCAACTTAATGCCCTCAGTGTCCGGCAGAATATGTAGGCCTCACCTCAAACGAACTGAGAACCCGCATGACAGCTAGCCCCCCCCCCCCCCCCATCAAAGTGTTAAACCTGTGGCCCAGCATACTGTTGAACATTTACCTGTCTTTTAAAGAGTTTCATTACCATAATCATCAAGGCGCTTCCCGATGACTACAAGCAGTTGAAACTCAGAAACTGGGAACTGTCACCTCATACCACCAGGTCCCGCCAGCTTCCTAACCTGACCAACACACAGCAAGCGTGCCCTTTGATCCTTACTTTTTTGTGTCAGAAAATGAATATTTCTACTTAAATTTTTGTACCAACAGTACAGTAAAGCAGCAGGTAAAAAAAACATGAAATATTGGGTAATAAATTGCAAAAAGTTTATAAAATTTGAGTGAAATTTGAACATGCGACCCTCAGCCACTACTCCAAAGTGAGCGATAAATATTGCGAATTTTGACCACTACGCCCCTATATAAGTTGCAGGTTTGCACATAGGCCTACGTTAGTTAATAAAAGATTGTTGTTAATGTTTTCCTTATCTAGAAATTCTCTTTTAGTGCTAGAATAATTTATTTGTGTCATTTGGGACTGGTATTTGCTTGCACTTTTTATCATCTGGACAAACATCGCCAGAGACAATTCGGCCACTTTAGGATATTGTTTCAGGAAGGATATGCTAATGTCTATCTGACAACATTTCCACATTTCACATTCATGTTTCCTACATAGGCCTAAGTTTGGCAAAGTAGGCCTACTATCAAGCAAGACATTCTCTCTATATGGCACATGTATTGCCAGTTCATTAAAAAAATGGGTAATATGACAATTTACTCTGATGGACAACCACACTATCCTTCCTAAACAACCATCTAAAATTTTACAATCTTTAGGGTGAAAATATTGGTTCAAAAGTATTCCAGAATAAACCTTCGCATTCCGCATTGAAGCTTGATTTGACAGTGCATTCAATCAGCCTTATTGGGTCATTATGTTAAAATTTTAGCATTTATTGTACGAAATACTATTAGGATGTTTTACGTACTTTTTTTATCACAAAAAAATCCTGTTACTTAAATAAGATTATGAGCCCTGTAAAATTGCCATCACCATCTCATAATGTTAGGTGTAGTGTAGGCATGGCATAGGCCTACTGTAAAATCAATATTTTTTAAATTTGCAATCTGATAATAGTCCAGTCACAGACATCAATCATCCACATAATACAAAAATAATTATGTAGGCCTACAATTAAAATAAATTATGTTGAAATGCATGTTTATTGATTCACTGATTTAGCCTGATGATTTTTGCAATGTATTTTGAGTATTTTCAAAATACAGATGTATTTTTGTATTTCAAATACAAACTTGTCAATGTATTTTCATTTTGTATCTTGTATTTGAAAATACTGAGTTTTGAAGTATTTTGTATTTCAAATACAATTTGTTAAATATATCTCTGGTTATACCTGTATTATGTATGTCAAAGAGAATAAAGACTTAGCCCCTATCTACGTAAAATTATTAATTTGTATAAATATTTGTATATAGTACCTAGTCTAGGCCTACATTTTCTGTAGGCCTATCCTTTTGTTTAGGCCAAGAGTTTAACTTCTCATAGCTAGGCTTAACCATTTGAAGGCATGCTATTTCTTGTTATGTATTCATTAGCCAGCGGTTTAGCCGGTTCCCACACAAATACCGAAGTTAAGCACGTTTGGGTGTGGTCACAGGGAGAGTGGGTGAATGCTCTGCCCTGAAACTCGCGTATTCCACTGGCTAGAGCAGATGGGGGGTTTGAGAGCTAGTGTAACAGCTTTGTTCTCCTCGACGTCTGCTCGGCGGTCCAGGTTAGTGGAAGAACCTATATGACTGTCAGGTTACACCATCCTTTCGGATGGGACGTAAAGATGTTTGTCCCCTTTGTACTTGTCGAAAGGAGTAGGCTACGTGCCGGTACCGTGTTTACCCTCTACCTTTATATTCATACTTCATCCTCATCTATCACCACTCATCGGCACTAGGGCCTATCAAATCAATTGTTATATGTATTATATTAATAAAGGTCCTGTCAATTTGCAGTTGCAGGATACAAACCACTAACCACATCCATTGTCAATAATCTATTCAGTTTTTGTAGTAGGCCTACTGCAGCGGTTTTCAAAGTCTGGGTCGCGTCCCATACTTGGGACAGTGAGGATTTGCTTTTGGACATCAAGAAAATTGGGTAATGGAAGAGTTGTAGTCAATAAATAATAAAAAGAATTCTTTTCACAAAATTAATAAGTAAATTTGAAAATAAAGTGTGACTTCCTACATTGTCCCGTTATAAGCACAACACCTGTAGTGATCTTTTGACTGTGATCTTTTGAAGTCGAATGAGTCATTCTTTGAAGATATGAATGAAGGATGCACATATGTGGAAATGACGCTCTACCATGAAATCTCAGAACTGCAACGCCACCTTACTGGAGGTTCGTTGTGTGACTGCTAATAATAATATGTCTTTGCTGCTTTGGTCCATATTGCCACCCCCAATTACAAGGTGGCATTAGAATACCATTTGGTTCTTCAGGTCTAGGTTTTCAGTTGCTCAGTAGCCCCCGTACAGAGACCATTCAACGCAATGAATAGCTGTCTGTAAGGCAATATTTTACTGGGTTGACATATTTTTGTAGGTGTAGTTTAGTGGAAACTTTTATTAAGCAGTGTCATTGTGTATGTGTACCGTGGCCCCAAGCCTTGTCAGTATAACGGTCCTGACGATTGGGGGGGGGGTGGGGGGGTTATACCGAAGGAGTGTTTGGGACGCGGCGATTTGATTGATTAATAATTGGGACTTGGGTGAGAAAGTTTGAAGACCGCTGGCCTACTGTATTATCATTGGTATTAATATTATGCAGCAAATAAAGTAGGCTTATCCCAATCCTGCACCACACCATCCTTTTTTATTTTGGCTACGTTGGCTGAACCATATTTTATTGGATCTCTGGATATCATAACTCTGCCTACCATACTCTTTTAAGTGAAGAGGAAATTTTTTGCCAAAAGAAGGGGGGAAGACAGTATTTGGCCTATTATTCATAAATCATAAAAGTCCTGTCACTTAAATAAGATTATCAGCAATATAGTGAGCCTTACTTATTAAGTAAGCCTGTTGAGTAACTTAATTGTTTATTTTTTTAAAAAAATGCTAAGTTAAGATAAAAATGTTAAGTAGCCTACTTGCCACCATGTATAATAAATATTTGAAAGGTATAAAATAAAAAAATAAAAAATGTAGAGCCTTATAATAAATAAATACAATTAAAACCTTACTTCCAAGTCTACTCCTTATTAACCACTATTATTATCACATTGTGTTGCTTTGGGTACAAGGCATGTTGGTAATAAATTATCAGAAACGGCTTTTAGAAATAAAATTTTAAAATCATAAGAAAAATTGCTCATGGATATACACATCACACTATAACATAGGGATTTGAAATTATTTTATTTTGTTAATTACTTTACAACAAATTACTAGCTTCATTATTATTGTGTTGTCAATTTTTCTTATCTCGAATTTCACGCGATTCTTTTCTGGCCTCTATATCGTTATTTGTGATCAAGTTTTAGGGCGCGCTATAAGTAGATGTTCACTTTGCTTTTAAAATTCCCTCTATTTCTCGTGTATAGGCCCAAAATGGCCGCTATACATTGTGGAACGGGTTGCGACGACCTAACCTAGTGGCCACACGAGCGAGTTAGACGAGCCTCCGCCAGGTGGCGGAGATTGTAGTAGACCTTGCTCACTCCCATAACCCGTGGCTAGTTCTGACCAGCATGGGACTTTCCTCCCAAGAGAGAAAGTCAATCTCGCAACGTCAGCTAAAAATAGGGGATATTTTTCACTCCGATACTAGAGGCGAGCTCTTGCAATCGTCGTCGGGGAACTCTTCCCTTTCCATTGACGACCCTCCCCGTCTGGGCCCGGGTAGAATTGGCCCAGAGCATGGCTCTGCTAATCGTAAAAGGCGATCCAAGAGAAAAAGTCCACCTCGAAAACATCAGCTAAAAATAGGGGAATATTTTTCACTCCGATACTAGAGGCGAGCTCTTGCAATCGTCGTCGGGGAACTCTTCCCTTTCCATTGACGACCCTTCCCGTCTGGGCCCGGGGTAGAATTGGCCCAGAGCATGGCTCTGCTAATCGTAAAAGGCGATCCAAGAGAAAAAGTCCACCTCGAAAACATCAGCTAAATATAGGGGAATATTTTTCACTCCGATACTAGAGGCGAGCTCTTGCAATCGTCGTCGGAGAACTTTTCCCTTTCCATTGACGACCTCCCCCACGACGACGACGATGACGACCGCGACGTGAGTAGCCCCCGTTCCTCCCCCTTCTCGTGTCTGTTCTGACCAGCATGGTCCCCCGAAACCCCATTCCCCCCTAGCCCTGGTGCCTCGCCCGGGGGAAAAATTTTTAACCTCAATTCATTATTTTTTATATTTAATGGGGGAAGGGGTTTCTAAAAAGGCGGGGATTTCAGTTCTGAACCCGTTCTAGGTTTAATTTAATTTTTGGTTTTTCAAAATTATTTTGCTTTTTTAAGGGTTTTTTTTAATTCAAAATGAAAAAACAAAAATTGCCCATTTTTTACAAATTTTTAAAAATTTAAATGCCTTTTTTTAAAATTAAAAAAAAATTAAAATTTTTTTAAAAATTATTATTTTTTTAGTCCCCCCAAAAAAATCATACGTATTCCCAAAAACAAGAGAAAAAACCCAAAACCAAAGGTCCCCAAAAAATTTTTGGGTTTTTAAAACCCCCACAAAAAAAATGGGTTAAAAAACCCGCAAAAGGGGGGTTTTAGGGGGATAAATTTTAAGTTTTTAAAAACCAAAAAAAAAATTTTTAAATTTTTTAATTTTTATGGGGCCCCATTGTTTTGGTTTTTTTAAATAAAAACCTAAAAAAAAAAGGCCCCCGACCGGACTCGAACCACGGTCTCCCACTTCCATGAGCGTCTTCCCCTTTGCCCACCAGGTCTATTATTTTTTTTTTTTTTTTTTTTAAAATTTCCCGTTATGGTGGCTAGGGGTTAAAACCTCACCCGGAATTGGGAGATCCCTGGGTTTGGTCCGGGCGGGGGGGACTTTTTTTAATTTTTGGATTGAATTCAAAAATAATATTTTAACCCTTTTTTTTAACTCGACAACAAAATTTTAAAAAAAAACAAAAATCAAATTATAAAATTAAAAATATCCAGGCGTCGCGATATGACCTACCCGGGGTTTAAAATCCGCATTTCCAAGTTGCCCACACTGGTCCCTTGCCCCGTGCCCGCTTATTTTAAAAAAGGGGAGGAAAGTGGAAAAAATCATCTCGCAAACATCACAGTGTGGTTATATCACCTCGAAACTAGAGGCGCCCCCGACGTAATCGTTTTCGTCGGGTTTTTGGACCTTGCTTCTTCCCTTTACGACCCATCAATAGACGACGAGATGGAATCCTTTCCCTTTTTCCCCGACTTCCCGAGGCTTGTCCTAACCATATGTGATTTTCCTCTCTAATCCCCTAGGCTGGAGTGGCGCATTTTGACTTCAAAAAAAAAATAATTTTTTTTTTGTAAAATTTTAAAAACTCTTACAACAATATTAAAAACAATAAAAACCCTATTTATTAATTTTTTTACAAATTTCTGACATCGCGATATGCTAGCCGGTTCAAAATACGTCCCGTTTCTCCCCGTCGTCTTTTATTCCCCCCGCTAGGCTTTAGGGAGAATTGGCCCCGAGCATGGGTCTGCTAATCGTAAAGGCGATTCAAGAAAAAAAGTCCCCTAGCAAACATCAGCTTGTAAAAGGGAGTATATTTCCCCCTCCCTGGCAACCGTCGTAAAGGAACCTGCCCCCTTTACTTTCGACATCCTCGACGGACGATGAAAACCCCAACCTGAGAAGACCCATTGACCCCCCCACACTGGGTGTTTTACCAGCATGGGCCCCTCCTCCTCCCCCCCAGGGCTAGAGTGATGCATTTTGAACTAACGGTTGCGGGGCCCCTTAAAACAAAAAAACTAACCACTAGGGACAATACTTACAAGTAAGAAGGAACAAAAATAAGTTAAATAAAAAATCTTCATTAAAAAACACTTTTGTTTGCTATAAATTTCATCTCTACCATTTATTTATTTTAAATGAGAAAACACCAAAATCAATACAAAACATGTAAATTTTAACTTTCAACATCCTGAGGGCGAAATATGCCTAACGGTGAAGCGCCTGGTTTCTCACGTTCGTCGATAAGATAATTTATTTGGAAAACACCTGTTAAAAATAATAAATAAAAAAAAATAAAAATATAATAAATTGTATTAGAGTTACCATCATTATAACTGATTTCAGGGAAGCTTAAATCAAAGCTACCAAACCAACCCTGTAGACCCTGACGCATCGACGAGTGAGCGATAACGAACAAAGATCGATATTTGTAATAGAAAATATAGCAATCGGTGGTATGGACAGTGCGAACACCCGCGAATCAACGCCAGAATCAACAAGGCCGATTTAGAACAACTCTGGATTTATTATGTGGCTTCGTTGCTAGGACGGCTCCAAAATCACCGTTTACAAACTCCTAAGACCAGAACTGATGGACTTGAGTCAAATCAGAAGTTAAAAAACTTCTGACTTTAAACGGGAATCAAACCCCTGGACCTTCTGCATTGAAAGCAGTACGCTAACAACAAGCCCAAAACGAAGCCACACAAATTGTATTGTATGTAAATTTGGTTCTCTTTCTAACAACTCTCAAAGTAATTATTTGCTGCTCAACAGTTGGCCATTTAATAATTCCAGCTTCTTGATTCAGCAACAAACTGTTTGTTTCACAAACGATACACAGATCTCCAGGCTGCCGACTTTGCAACACTGCAACGATCAGAAACTGATCAGTAATGTTAACTCATGGCAAAGTGGTGTATGGTGGTGTATTGCACGACCTATAGCAATACACTCTTGCCATTTGCCTATATAGTGTGTATCTCAAATCTACATTTCAACACTAGTCGAAATTCTGACACATTCAACGGCCGCGAACGACCCAACGCACCTTGGCAGTGGCCCACTTCCGGCGCTGGCTCCTCGGAAACGCCGGTATCAGTGACCTTCCGGTTTGTAAAGTCCCAAGACGTATACCTAGAGAGTATTCTGTCAAACCTTCAGCCCTCCAGCTGGTCGGCAAGGGGTAGAAAACTAAGCGTCAACTCGTGAACTTAATGAAGAGATTTGGTGGAGGCGCCGGGCCCGAGGTAAATCGCGAGTTTCGTAAACGAACGCACGCTCCACTCGCTCAACAGATTCTTTTAAAGAACACACCCCACAAGTTGTAATTTAACATTGCAATCTTGTCACATGACTCACCTTGTTTGTCATAGCACATAACAGTATTAATTTATTATTAAACTGCCTCGCTCATCCAACAACGCGATTGTAAATACCGTGCACGACGCGGGTCTAGTAACAGAGTCGATAAAGAAGTTTCAACAGGGAAACTTCTTTATCGACTCTGTTATTGTATTATGTTTTTGTGTTATGTTGTTGTTGTGTTGTGTTGTGTGTGTTTGTGTTGTGTTGTGTTGTGTTGTGTTGTGTTGTGTTGTGTTGTGTTGTGTTGTGTTGTGTTTGTTGGTGTTGTGTTGTGTTGTGTTGTGTTGTGTTGTGTTGTGTTGGTGTTGTGTTGTGTGTGTTGTGTTGTGTTGTGTTGTGTTTGTGTTTGTGTTGGTGTGTTGTGTTGTGTGTGTTGTGTTGTGTTGTGTTGTGTTGTTGTGTGTGTTATGTTGTGTTATGTTGTGTTGTGTTGTGTTGTGGTGTTGTGTGGTGTTGTGTGGTGTTGTGTCGTGTTGTGTTGTGTTGTGTTGTGTTGTGTTTTGTTGGTTGTGTGTTTTGTGTTGTGTTGTGTTGTGTTTGTTGTGTTGTGTTGTGTTTCTGTTTCTGTTGTAGTACCAAACACCGTAGAACAATAAAAATGTAGGCAGGAGGTCTTTCACTGACTCTTTGCTCCGACGCCAAGACCAGGGCTACATGGAGCCGGAGTGTGGGGAAAATACACAGTAATGGGAGCAGAAATACACTTTTAATTAACACCAAAACCTTTTAAAATAAGTTGTGCAATTCTAACTATGGTGACATATTTAAATGTTGTAAACATTTATAATAATAGAAATAAAACTAGTGCGCAGGCGCACTATTTTCTTATGTGGGGCACTACAAATGAGTTATTCACCGCAGCCGAATAGAAAAATAATGTTTTGTATTTAGAGGGCTGTGGATAAGGCTGCTGATCAGAACAGACGCCAGTTTTTATCTGTCTTTATCGCATGTCGCACTTTCGAAGTCGTGTCTGACTTTTCTGGACTAAATAACATTTCATTTGGTAATTCGGAAGGAAGGTTTATCACAGTTTGTGTTGATAACGAACGAAGAAGTTTCCTTGAGTTTGGAGGTTTTTTGTAGGGCGAGCTGTTCTTTCTGATAAGTAGGTATCTTTGCATTGGTCATCGGGTTATGTGTCTGGGCTGGTTGGCTTTTCATCTGCCGACAATATTCAGCAAGCCAGACTTGGATACTTTGAAAGTGTTTTACTTTTCTCTTGTAACTCATGGATGTAAACGCTAAAATATCTTTATTAGTTCAATTCGTTTGGACGTTTGATCTTTTTCAAGCTCACTCTCCCTACGATCGAATGCTGGTTCTGTCCATCACATGCATGTCCCACCAATCCCCGGGGAAGAATTTGGCCCAGAGCATGGCTCTGTTAATGATAAATGCTTCGTAAGGGATAAGAGTCCATCTCGCAAACAAAGTGCTAGGAATTACTGTGTATTGTCTTAATGTGTCAATTATATTAACTTGTACATTAAACTTTAGAGGTCGTCGTCGGGGTTCTATCCTACCTCCCTCCTTATTTTTTACAACACAACTTAAAGTGTCAAATGTTTGTGTTGGTCTTGTTGTAAGCGTATCTGCTTCCAATGCAGAGGGTTAGGTTCGATTCCCGCCTCAGTCAGAAGTTTTTTAACTTCTGATTTGGACTTAAGTCCATCAGTTCGTGTCTGAGGAGTTTGTAAACGGTGACTTTGGAGCCGTACTAGCAACGAAGCACATAATAAATTCAGAATTGTTCCGAATCGGCCTTGTTGATTCTGGCGTTGATCCGCGGGTATTCGCACTGTCCATACAACTGATTGCTATATTTCCTATTTTAAATATCAATCTGTAGTTGGTTATCGCTCACTCGTCGATTGCGTCGGGGCCTACAGGGTAGGCTTAGTCGCTTTGATTTACTGTCCGTCACTGAAAATCAGTTATATAACTGAGTGGGTAGAATCTTAATAAAATTTAATTATGTATTTATTTATTTATTTATTTATTTTTTATTTTTTTTTTATTTATTTATTTATTTATTTATTTATTTATTTATTTTATTTATTTTATTATTTATTTTTTTATTTATTTACTTACTTATTTATTTATTTATTTATTTATTTGAAAAGAGGGTAATTTCTGAGACAAGAGGCAAGCTCTGGCAGAAGTCGTCGCCCCCCCCCCCTCACCAGCCCCTAGACGACCTCCCAAAGACCCAAAGACGATGACGACCGCGACGTGAGAACCACCTTCTTTTCTTCCCCTCCTCGTAGCTGGTTCTGACCAGCATAAGCCCTCTCCACCATATCCCCTAGGGCCTAGGCTATGGTGGGGCATTATGACCAAACGGTTGACACTCCCTTAATCCATATAAATATTAAAAAAACAGGGTAGGGCCAGAATTGGCCACGGTCATGGCTCTGCTAATGTTACAAGACGATTCAAGAGAAGAAGTCCACCTCGCAAACAACAGCTAGTTAGAGGTGAGTATATTTCTTCCCAAAACTAGAGGCGAGCTCTGGCAGTCATCGTCGGGGACACCGCCCACTTCCCTTGACGACCTTCCCGGCGACGATGACAATGACACAACGAACGATGACAAAGACGATGACGACCGCGACGTGAGCAACCCCCTTTCCTGCCCTTACTTGTGGCTAGTTCTGACCAGAATTGGCCCTCCTCCTCCCCCTATGTTAGAGTGGTGCATTATGACCTAACGGTTGCCGCGTCCTTAATACAAATAAACCAAATCGTCAATAGTAATCTAATTACAATATTTAATTCACATGATACACATTTCTTTAATCAATTTTTTTGATTCTCATACATAACTTTTATTTTGCTATAAGTTTCATCATCAATTTTTTATGTTATTTATACACAAAGAAAACAAGCTTTTCATCAAACACACCTTTAACCATCTCATCAACTTTCATTATCACAGGCGGCGCAATGTGACCTAATTGGTTGAAGCGCCCTAGTTTCTCACGTCGTCGTCATTCATCATGAAGTACAATATCTCTGGCCTGATATTTAATATTTAAAAATTTTCATAAGCCTTATGAAAAATCATAAAATCTGTTACACTAAAATTAATATCAAGTTCCTGAGTTTTAAACCAAACTTCTATCCTCTTGAGAACTTCTTGAAGACGTCTTACGATCTCTTCGACATCCACACCTTCTAAATAAAAGACCAAGTCACCAGCATATAAAATATAATTAATTCCGGCCATTATACTAGGTATATCATCTTTGAAAAGAATAAATAAGACGGGTCCTAATATTGATCCTTGGGGGACTCCACAAAAAAATGGGAAAACTTTTGAACTATATTTTGCAAGGTGGTAAATATTTTTTTAAAAATTATCTGCAAATTGATAACAAATAAGAAAATT
>JAMZAV010008314.1:0-50215 GCA_024449915.1 Sweltsa coloradensis
ACCTTTAGGTAGGATAAAAACTGCAAAAGGCAAAATTAAATACTAAATTCTATACGTACATACAATACTAATACTAAGTCTAACTTTGAAAAATAAATAATAAGAATATAAATTACACATTTTAAATACTATAGTCATACAATGTTTGTCAATTTGAATGTGTGAATTTGTTTAACCTATGCTTAGAGAGTTTTCAATTACAACTTCTTTTTCATTTACAGAACGACTAACCGCACGCTGTTTGACCCGACGCCAACTTTTTCTGCTTTGAAGTTGGCCCTTCTGTTTTCTAAACAGATTTTCCTACAAATTTTCATCCACTTTTGTAGGTATACTATAGTTTGAGTAATTAATCTAGGCTCTAGCCATGAGAAACGGAAAAGTACACTAGGTGACTAGATAATTATTGGTGGAGGGTCGTAGGGGGTGGTGAAGAGTCCTTGGCTGGAAGAGTGGCCAAGCATTGGGCGCTATCAAAATATTTTGTATCCATAATAATCTAGTCTATATTTCCTGGCTTTAGAGTTTCATTAATTTTTTGATTCCGTATAACAATACATGGGATGCAACATTTATTATTTTATTTAACGTCTATCTTATTCAGTTGTCATGACCTACAATGATGGGACAATAAAATATATTATAGGACAAGCAGTTGTACACTGTTAAAATTCTATTCCAAATACCACCAGCACCACGGTGCTACATAATATCTTTATGTAGCACTATGACCAGCACCATGTCAAACAAATAAACTGACCATGAAAAAAAAGCATCGATTGCCATGACACGTCTTCAATGCTTCCAACTTGTCTATCGCTAGAATGTAGATAACAATGGCTTTTATCTGTTTGTAATTTTTTTAGTTTTAGTTTATTTGGGTTAATAAAAAAAAAATAAATAAATAAGGGTGCGCAACCGTTAGGTCGCGCGCCATTCTAGCCTAGGGGATATGAGGCCGGAGGAGGGGCCCATGATGGTCAGAACCAGACACGGATAGGGCCCAGGGGGGTTCTCATTATGTGAGTGTGTGGCTACATGTTTTTAGTTCCTCGTGGGAAGCCTGCATATCCCTCTAACTACTGTATTTTTGGCAATTATTACTGTGAAGTAAACCTCGGAAAAAAGTTTTCAGTCAGGGTTGTCGGTGGCGGGATTCGAATCCATATATGATGTTGCAGGGTTGGCTTTGGTCGCTTTGATTTAAAGTCCCCCACTGAAAATCAGTTTATAAACCTTTGAGTAGGAACCTATATAACTGAAATGGGTAGGCTCTAAATAAAAATTTATTTATTTATTTATTTTACCCCGAATCAGAGGCTCGGCGACGCTTGAAACACCCGTCGGTTTTTGTTTGGCATCGAATGTTGCTCCCCAAAACTAGAGGCGAGTTCTGGCAGCGTTCCCCGGGGATCACCCCCCCTTCCCTTGAGAGCCCCGGCGGGATAGGAGAAAAAGGGGGGGTGGGGGGGGGGGGGAAAAAACCCAATTTCCAGCCCCTAATTTAAAACCCAAAAACCCCCCCCCAAAAGGAACCTCTGGAAAAGGGGGGGGGGTGGGGGAACAAAAAAAAGGGAAAAGGAGGAAATGAAGGGACGGGAAAAAATGAAGAAAAAGGGGGAGAATATAGAGATCAGCAGCAGGTGACCTACAAAAAACACAGCAACAAGCCCCCCCCCCCAGGGAATACGTTGGATCATGCCCCCCCCCCCCCCCCCTACCTACCCTGGGTGGATCGACCAGCATGGGACTTTCCTCCCCACATCCCCGAGGCTAAATGGTGAACCTAACGGTTGAGGCGCCCTTAATTCAATGTGTAAAATTTTTTTGACTTTTAGATACAGCCTGCAGTAATTTTTTTCTTTTGTAGGTAGATGGCTTATGCCCCCCGCCTATGAGTAGATTCCGTTTGAATATTTTGCAGGGGGCTGCGTTGCAACACGATGTGATTGAGTGGGCGGTGTATACTTAGTCATTTTCATTTTTTTCGGCAGCTGTCATTTAAAGGGCCGAATGCCAAGTTTTGACGTTGTTTTTGGGGTAGTTTGTTCATTGAAAGCAAAAACAGGGCTTTAAAGTGAAGGGTCCTAGATTTTGGGTGTTGCGCCCTTTGGGCGATTCAGCGCAGGAGTTGAAATGTCACTACGAAAAGTCGCAATTCGGCTGATACACAAGGTCGCGTTTTTTTTTTTTTCGAATTTTTCGACCTAAGAAAGAAGTGGGCGGCTTCACAAACGCAATTCTCCCAAGGGGGGTAGAGGTAGGCCGCCCCTAGAATCGGGTCATTAGAAATACCCAACAGGGGTTTAACAATGTTGGAGGCAATTAAAAAATTTGAAACCCCCATGAAAGGCGACTATTCTTTGATAATGTTTAAGTCGCGAACAAATTCGTTAGCGGCGATTGAGGGTAGAGCTCCCAAAGTTTTTTCGTCGGAGTTCAGCCCCATTCTTTCTTCGTGGGGAGAAAGTTTTGGCACCCGGAGCTGGTATTTTGAAAAAGTGATGAACGGAGGGCGTTTGCGGGAAAAAAATTCGTGTAAGTATCCCTAGCCAAGTTTTTTCACAGTAGGGCCCCCATTTTCCCTTTGGTCGAATAATCTTAGCTTTTAAAGTGCTGACTCGGGAACGGCCGGGGTCTCAACGGACACAAGAAAAGACCTTGGCCGCTAATCCCCAGTTCATATAAAAGTCGTAAGGTTTAGCGTGTCGTATGGTTTAGCCAGTGTAAGTTTAGTAGTCGTCATGGTTGTTTTTTTGTTGTTTGCTTTTTTTGCAAGGATGTTTCGACCTGATTCGCTAGTCGTAAGAATTTTTTGTTTAGTCATAAGAAAGATGCATATTCAGCTTTTTTTATGAAAACGACTACGAAAAAAACCCAAAAAAACTAAACCTTGTGACCGTGTGGTGAACAATAAATGTGTTTCATATGTTTCATCTGCTTTTACGACTAGGATGACTGGACTACGACTACGACTACGACTTTATGTGAACTGACCATAACAGCCACTCAAACCCTACCCTTTGTTAACCAACGGCAACAGTGTCCAGCGTTATCCCCCACACTGACTTACCGGGACCCATTTGAAATCGTTGTTCATGTGAATGTAATTTGAAGCAGACGGGTGCTTGTGTTGCCTGCGACTGATTTTTTTTTTCTTGTTGGTTTATTCAAAATCAACATTAGCCAATCAAACAAAACCTTTTTAAGACCCAAAAAATAGGCTACCCAAATAACAAGCCAATTAAAATACCCACAAACCTGTAAGTAACACCGCCCAATATTTAAAAATTTCCTTCCAAAGTAATTCCAAGTTAAAACCCGGTCCATTTAATGATCTTCACAATACAAGATTTAAAAGTTCCCTTCCCCTTTGCCATTTCTGGGCATTGTTATAATCATAGCTCCAAAAATTCACTTGACGTTTTAGAATAGCTAGTACTCAAGATTTGTAGAGCAATCGACAATTAGGCCTAGGAGGGCGTGTCCATCTAAGGTCTTAAGTACGTTAAGCTGCAAAGGGTAGGATAGCTCTTCCCCGGGGTTTATGCGAGACTGTTAGGTTTTTAGGCAGTGGTCAATTTGGGGGGGGGACGGTCCCCCCACTTACTTTTCAAATTTTTTAAAATTTAAAAACCCTTTTCAATTAAAAAGTTGTAAGTTGTAACACACTTACAAAAAATATGTAGGCCCATGAGTTTAAAAGCTTTTCCATAATAAATATTATAATTTATTATTGTTAGTTATTATTTAAAAAAAACATTTTTGGGGTGGCCTTCATGTTTTTCAGTTTTTAAAAGTAGCCTCCGAGAATAGCAAAATGATTTTTTTGCCTTGCCCACAATAACAATTTGGCAGAACTGGAACTTTTATTCAGCCCCCATAGTATTAGTTTTGCAAGGTTGCCCCCCCCCCCAATCACCTTTCTCCCCCAATTGTCAATTCCTTGGATATGCTGCTGCTTTCAATGTTTGTTTCAAAATTAGGCCTAGTAACGTAGGCCTACTGGCTAGTATATAATAAAAAAAAACTCAACAATTTTTTGTTTTAAAATCCCAAAAACGGCTATAAAATACCAAACAGGAAAAAACGCCTTGCGAGGCTACGCTCACACCCTTTCCACCCACCCCTATCTAGTGTTGTTACTTGTTTCGTCTGACCCCCCCCTCCCCCTTTGAAAATATCCTGCCGGCGCCCATGAACAACACAAAATGGGCAGTTCTGGCTTGTTTGAGTAGGTGGACTAGTTCTGAAAATTTTGAAGTGACAAGATATTGTAGTAAACTGACAATTTAGGCCTATGTGGATCTTCACAATTTTATAAATTAAAGACCAAAGCACGCTAAAACTAGTAAAATACCACCATTTAGAATGTTAAAAATCCAAAAGTTCTGAGGCTATGCAAATGCTCTCTACTAGTGGAAAATTTTCATGAAAAATTTCAATTCATTGAAAATTTTTATTTTGTTGTTTAATTATGCAGTTGGTATTTTTGGTATTTAGTATTTGGTTAGCCTCTTGCACAGCAATAGGCCTAATGCATGCTGGGGCCTTGCCTAGAACAGAGGCATTGACATAAGCCTAGAAGTTTGTCAATGTGGGAGCCAGGTCACATTGCAAATACAAAGCCTGCAAATGAAGGTCTATCTAACTTATTATTTTTGTAGGTTGTATAGGCAATAGTCTGGTTGGGCCCTAACCAGATAAAATCCATCTTTAATTAGCACAAATGCTAGAGGGTTATAGGCCTACAGAACTTAAATGCCTAGGGTAGGGCTTACCCTAGTGGAATGGAAAGACCGGGACAAACATTACTTTGGTGTGAGGTCTTCGCCTCAAATTAGTCTGTAGGTAGGCCTACCGTATTGTTTGTAGTGACTACTAGGAAGCTTCACAAACGCTTTTCCAGTCGCGTTGTTGGATAAGCGTAATTTTTTTAAAACGAAAAAAAGCGTAAAATTGCTATTTTCACGAGAAATTATTTTTCGTGTGTGCTCATAAAAGTGGAGGTTCTAAGTTCAGAGATTTCATCGCAATTGGAGTATCGGTTTAGCCGGAATCGTGTTAACAAACAGACCAAAATACAAAAAAAAAAAAAGGATTTTTTTCTCCAGTGTAGTAAAATGGAATCTTCGCTTCGCTCGCTACGCTCATCCAATAATCTAGGCTTTCTCTTTACCACCCAAAACGTTGGGTGTATATTTTTACATTTTGATAGGCTATAATAATAGGTTTTATGTTGCTTTTGTTTCCATCATTCATTTTAGATACTATCCCGATTCAATATTCAACATTTTTGTCTCAACAATTATTTTTATAATGTAGGCCTATTTCGCTATTTGCAAATTGCAAGAATAAAATTAATCAACAAGATATTGCATATTAGACTTTTCCACCTCAGCCTGAGTCCCACTGTAGGCCTACATCCTTGATTGAAATTAATTATTTTTATTTATGATAGGCCTATGGTAAAATACAGTTCAAGTAACAGATTAACAAAACTTGAAAATTTATTTTCATTAAATTTTGAAGATTATTTTTTTTCATGAAAATTCCCATCACTACTCTCTACACATGTAGGCTACTAGCTGGGGGGCATACCCCAGACCCCCCGCCCCCATTTTACCAGGATACCTAGGCCTGACATACTTTTCCAAAACAATAGACCCAGCGTCGAGCATCCGCCCACTCATTACTTTAGAAATTAAACACTGGTTATAGGCCTACATGTTCCATTGCACTAATAAGTTGTATGCCTGTTTTGTTTTAGCAAGCAATATCAAAGCTACAGTTCACTGCAGCAAAGAACACAACTGATTCAGAAAACTTATGTGAAAAGAATGATGCCGTGACTCTCGACAACTTAGTTTTGGGTCCTGCCATTGCTAAAGGATGTAGTGCTGTTGTCTACTCTGCCCGCTGGAAAGGAGGTAAGGTTCCATGAGAGAAGAGGCGTAAAGAATTTTCTACCCAAAATCCTTTGATTTAGGCGGGCTACTTTTGCAGGAGGGCAGGACATCTCGGCAGGCCAATAAAATAGAAATAGGCCTATGCCTATAATTAATTTTTTAGCCTACCTAAATATCTTTCCTCCCATGTAGGCTAGCCAACTTGTCCTCTTTTAAAAGACAGTCCACACTATGGCTTCTCTCTCCAAACATTATCTAGGCCTATTGATGTAGGGCCTAAATAAACACTACAGTGGCCCCCGTACCATTACATGCACGAGTTTGCCTCTGGGTCGAGTCGAGCCTATTCTCTTTTTTATGATTGTTTAATTAGGCTATAAATGATTAAGTGATAAAAAAGGGATAGGGCCTATAAGGATTAGTCTGGGTAAGGAATGTTGAAACTAGGGAAGACGACGCCCGACAAAGTCGGGTACGGGTACGTGTTTCTACTACCCGTAAAACCCGGTTCCTGAATTGAGGTGTCACATTGTAGGCGGACTTGGCTAATGTAAACATGCGCTTTCTCATATCTTTTGTGCTTGGCGGCGTTTTTCTTTTGAATTATAATGTCCTTTGTTCATGCCGCCGACTTGTGGCAGTGTGCTGAGTATGCCCCCCCCCCACTCCCCTCCTGCCTAACCACTTGTGCAATCTTCCAGAGATTATACCGCGTAAATAATTACCACAACATCACTTATGTTTTCAATCTGCTAGAAGTCAAAACTTAAAAGCTATCACATGGTGATAAACCTTTCCTTATCTTGTTTACTCTCATTGGGGCTCCAGTCCCCCCCCCCCCTTCCGCGCCCTGCACCAACGCATCCATGAGTCGTGACCTTGACTTGACTGTGACAAGATATAAAGCAGATGCAACGAACAGTGAGTGTTATCTTAATGGCCCGCTACTGTTCCTCTTTCGTGATTATGAAATACTACTTTATTGGCACGTCATTGTTTATAGAACAGCATTACGTCCAAGATATTACGATAATTGATGAGCGCATTTCTTCACAGTTCATTAGACACCCCACACGATTTTTTTGTATTACTAGTTACTACCCGGGTAACCCGCGGGTAATGTGGACGGGTACCCGGGTCGTAAAAAGGTAGGGTTTCATCATCCCTAATTGAAACCAGATGGATCGTGGCACGATCACGTTTAGTAGGGTACTAGCTCCCTGTCTACACGTGTGTTGTATTAAAGCATGCTGTATTTTGTGTTCATTGTTAGAATCAAATAATTTTTTGACTTTTCAAACTAGGGCCTACACCGAATAGTATTTTACGAACCGGATAATCGTTAAGAAACCGGTTAAAAACCGGTTTTTTTTTTGCTCCGCAAGATTTTGTGTGATTATCCCCCCCCCCCCCCCCCCCGCCACTGCACTAAACAGCTCTCAAGACAAGCGCTCATCAATTATCGTAATATCCCAAGAGAAGACGTAATGCTGTCCCATAAATAATGACGTGTTGATGAAGTAGTATTTCATAATCAGGAAAGAGGAACAGCCGCAGGCCATTAAGATAACACTCGAGATTCCTTGCATCTGCTTTTTATCTTGTCACAGTCTAGTCAAGGTCACGATGCGTTGGCGCAGGGCGAGGGGGCTGGAGCCGGAATGCTGGAGAGTAAACAAGATAAGGAAAGGCCAGCCTCTACAGTATCTCTATTCCCATGTGATTAATTTCAGTTATTACCACTGGTGACAGCTTTGACATCTAGCAGATTAGAATTGTTAAGGTTGGTTATAAGATCGCGAGTGGTTAGACAGAAGGGATGGGGCGGAGGGGCATACTCAACACACTGCCACAAGCCGGCGGCATGAACAAAGGACATTATAATTCGAAAGAAAATCGCCGCCAAGCACAAAAGAAATGAGAAAGCGCATGTTTACATTAACCTTCAGCCTACAATGTGACACCTGTGTTGCACGGGAAAGCGCGGCGATATGAAAAAAACTTTATTTTTGAATTTTTCGAAAAACCGGTTTACGAAATGAAAACCGGTTTCCTACGTAACCGGTTTCCGATTATTCGATGTAGGCCCTATTTCAAACTAAAACAAACCTTGCTCTATCTCATTTTTCAACTCGTGACCCACTCACTCATAACCCTATGATGAGTTGATTGGGGTGTCTCACTTTTAGAAACACAAGTCTCATTTATTTTTTGTGTTTAAAAACCAGACAGATTTTTTTTAAATAACTTTTTGCAAAGACCTAGTATCTTTTTCTAAACTTGTTTGACTGAACTTCATTCTCCTGATAAAACATTTTATGTAAAGGCGGATCCACATAAAAACGTAAGACATATAAGCATAAGGTTTTAACGCGTAGTCGTAATGTTGGAACATAGGAACACGTACTGGCGTTCACACAAATGCACAAGGTTTAAGACATAGTTATAAATAACGCATAAGACACTGTTTTAATGCGTAAGAAAGTTGAACAATTTTCAACTTAATGCTAAAACCTTATGCTTACGCACGAAAAAGTTGAGTCAAACTAACATCTACTTTAAAATGCCTGACTACTACAGTCAACTATGCTTCAATTGTAAATATATAAAGTTGGCAGGACTTGGAGCATTATTTGCATAATTATCAACATCGATTGGAAAAATTATATTATTAATAACAATCTTTATTATTATAACCTTCGATAGATTCGCCTTAATCAAAGTTCTCTCTGTTCACTGTGCAAAGAAATTAGAAGACAGCTGAAATATCTTGGGCTAAATTCTTTGTGCTTACGTTTCTATGTGTACCGGGGCGCTTACACACTACGCGTTAAAACCTTATAGAATAGAAGAGAATAGAATACGTCTTACGTTTTTCTGTGGATCCGCCTTAAAATAAATATTTATTTAGCATTAAAATTTAAAAGAATTGGGAAAAATATGTCTTGTCTTTTTTAATATTTATGTAGCATTAAAATTTAGAAGTAAAGGGAAAAATATGTCTCATTTTTACCCACACCCACCCTACTCATCAAAGATTGAAGTAACCAGTAGGTCAACTGTGAGACATCAGGGCTTCCATTATGCCTAGGCCTAATACCCTTAATCACCACTTTAAAAACTCATTCTGGACTCTTTAAATATTTTAAAATACTTTCTTCAATTCTGTTATTTTATTTCCATCTTGTTCAGAAGAGACTCTTGAGAATGTCAGCGCCAACAAAGAAACTACGAACGAACAAAGCGTTCCCGATATCTCGACGTTTCCGCTCGCGGTCAAGATGATGTTCAACTACGACGCTGAATCGAATGCAACTTCCATCCTACGAGCAATGTACAGGGAGACAGTCCCGGCCAGAGTGCAATTCACATTTGAAGATCTGGGAATCTGGGAACAGAGGTAGGCAGATGCTCGCTAAAACGATGAACATAACGACGTGTCTTACATCTTTCTAGTTGCTGCTGTTGCTAGTGTGTACTTTACGTCTATTTATTCCAGTAGTATTCAAAAGTCACAACATTTGGATGCCATGTGACGATGGGTATGAATCAAGCTTACTCTTCTAGTCTTTTGTGGCTGTAGTGTTCAGGAAGAGTCCTGTGTTTTCATGAGCTACTAACTAGGAAAACGCTAAAGTCCCATTGCGTTGATGGATGAGCTTTCTTTTTTGTAAGTTTTTAGTTTGCGTGGGATCTCTTTACTTATCAAGTGCTTTTTGAACGCATTGTAGGTGATTGTTGTTAATGTCAAGTTTCTATTGTTAATTGTTATTAAATACATCAAAAAACTTAATTTAAAACCTTTATTTATATGGTTTCTGGATAATGTTTTCAACTTTTTCTTTCAAAAAGCAATACATCACTATAACCTTAATGTCCATGTGAAATATGAACGTTCTAGCCCCACCCGTTTGGTCAGAATCGGCCCAAATGTCACGAAAATATCGCACTAAAAATAAAAAAAAATCGTAAAAGTACGATATTCATGAGAAATATTTCTTCGATTGTACCCAAAAACGTAGCACGTCTAACTTCAGAGATTTTAAAGGTCCCCTCAAAATTTCATCAAGATCGCATATGCCGTTTGCCAGAAATCGTGCGAAACAAACAGACAGAAAAACAAACAAACGAAAAAAAAAAGAACATTGGAGCTAAATTTTTTGAGGGGTCAGTGAAATTGAAGTTTTTTGCTTCGCTCGCTACGCTCATCCAACACTGTTTATGATTCTCGTGCATAATGAACATATTTAGGGTAGGTATGTTACTTAAATTGGGAACACGAATAAACATGTTTTAGTGGGGGAAAAGGTACAGAAGGCTTACCTTTAACAACGTTAGGTAGGTCGCACAGACACAAAACATATGAACAGATGAGTTGCTGATACATGCTATGCTTTGTGATATTTATTTAGCCTACTGTTCTCCGCTTGCAAGTTCGTAAATGTTTCTAACCTAGGCCTAGGCCTACTTTTTTAATTTGCAAAATGTGTGTCTACGGCCTACCCTAGATACATTTTGAGGTAGGTAATCTACATTTTTCATTAATTTCTTTAGTTAAAAGTTTCTTTTGATAGTCCTACTCCTAACTCTTAAAAGTTGTCATTATCACTCCGACAATTCTCATAAATCTACTATTTAGACTCAATTGTATTATTTCAGTCCTTCTCCTACCATAGGCCAAGGGCCTACTTGTATTGAAGTACATACGTAGCCTACATCAAACTGATACCTTATACATTTCACAGCTTGACTGATCGAAGGAGAGGTCTGTCCCCTCACTCCAACATCGTGGCAATGTACTATGTGTTTGCTGACCGAATACCAAGTCTACCTGGATCGCTCTCTCTATATCCCGATGCGCTGCCGACAAGAATCAATCCAGAAGGGTCCGGGAGGAATATGAGTTTATTCCTGCTGATGAAAAGGTAGGCCTAAGTGTGTTGTCACCCCAGTTTTCAGATGTTAAAAATAAAAAAGCTGGTTTCCATGTAAATGTAGGTTGCAATGATGGAATGACTGCTATACCGGTACACATTAATTCAAAAATTAGAATTGGTTTGAAGTTATAACTTATATTTGTAATATTTTAACCAAAATGGCTTGAAATATTTCATTTTGAAATAGGCAGAATTTATAAACTTGATCACTACCAATACATTCCAACAACAATCAAGAAGTTACTAAGTAAACAGTCTTGGTGACTTAGGGGTGAAGCATCCAACTGGCTAGCAGTGAATTGACAGTGAAAATATCAAGCTATATATATATATACACAGTAAGATCTCTCTTATCCGATCTCCTCTTATCCGATGTTCCGTGTTAACCGAGCCGCCAAAAAAAAAAAAAAAAAATTAAAGTTTTAAATACGTAAATAAAACATAAAAATAATTACAGACGCCGCGCCGCACTTTTTTAAATGTACTCGCATACATTTGTAGGCATGCCTTACGAGTGAGTGCAAAGAAGATAGATCGGCGATATATCTCGACTTTCGAGCAGTGTGCATCAGTGTACTGAGCGTATAGAGTTCAGTGGTCAGTGTGCGTCGGGCGCATCGCCGGTAAGCGTCAGTGCCACCCACTGAGCATATAGAGGTCAGTGTGCGTCGCGCGCCTGCGCGTGCGCATACGATCCAGCCATCTCACACACAGCTGTTCAAAGATGGTCGTTGTGGAACTAGATGCAATCATGTTTCAACCGATTCACGAAATTCGTAATCACGACGCATTGAATTGTTATTCCTGGGCTTATCTTATTTCTTTCCCAGACTTATCTTGCGTCGTGAGCTTCAGCGCGGGCATAGTAGTGAGAGGTTTTCCCACATGAGAAAGAGAGCTAGGCCTAGGCCTATGTTTGCATTGTAGGCCTAGGCCTACTGCGTCGAGTTTAGGCCTAGGCCTAGGCCTAGACATACGTTTTTATTACGACATGTAGGCCTAATTGTGTACGTGTGTTCGTGAGCTTGAATTACAAGCTATTAAATCATTTAGTATACCCTGTATGAAGTGTATCGTGTGTATTTTATGTTCCTTTATCCATTACATGTGTCATATATCATTTTACCACATCAGGCTATGCTACGAGAGCAAATAAACAATTGATCCGCGCCATCCGAGTTTTTCGCAAATCCGAGGTGCCCCCGGTCTCATCCAACTCGGATAAGAGAGATCTTACTGTATATATATATATATATATATATATATATATATCTCTCTCTCCCCCCCCCCATATTTTTTTTATAATTTTGTGTATGGGGCCTTGTAAAAGAATTGCAGATTACAATTTAAAAAAATGTAGTTATGAGAATTATTCAGGCAGGTGTTTTTGGTGAAACTTATTTGCATCTTTGGTTTTGTTCTGGTCAAAAGCGGTGAATTGGTGTTGTAAAAGTAGTCATCATCATCATTATCTGTTGCCACGTCCAACTCTGCGTTGGGTCGGCATTGAAGATAGGCCTCTCCATCTTCTTCTGTCCTGCCACCACTCCTCTTCTTCCACCACATTCCACTCTCCTCCCCGCTGTTCTACATCTTTTCTCACACTATTCTGCCATTGTTGTCGTGGTCTGCCCCTTGGTCTCCTACCTGGAATTTCCAATTCCATCATCCTTCTCGGTAATCTTGATCTTTCCATTCTCTTGACATGTCCGAACCACTTTAATCTTCTCTCTCCAATTCGCTCCATTAAATTCCTCACGCCTACTTGATCTCGGATATCCTCATTCCGTATTCGGTCCCATCTAGTCTTACCCACAATGCTTCTCAAAAAACTTCATATCTACAGCCTGCACAAGACTCTCCTCCACTGCTGTCATATTCCAAGTCTCTGCTGCATATGTCAGTATTGGAACAAAGTAGGTCTGGTAGATGGTAACCTTGCACTTCTTTGGTACTTCTCTGTTCCATATGAGATCTCGGATAGATTGGAATAACCCAACAGCTTGCTGTGTCCTTCTTCCTATCTCTGGTTGAATCCTTCCATCACATGCTACTATACTCCCCACGTACTTGAAATTTTCCACTTGCATCAAAATCTGTCCGTAGAATCCTGACATTCTTCGCTTTATCTCGTGTCATCAGCATTGTTTCACTCTTGCCACTTCCAAACACCAGTCCATATTCTCCTGCCACCACACTCCACACATCAACTTGAGATTGCACCTCCTCTTCATCCTCTCCCCACATCAGAAGATCGTCTGCAAAATAACATTATTTTCATACATTCTTCACCGATTCTCTCTACAACTTTCCTGGTGATTTCGTCCATGACAATAATGAACAATAGTGGAGACAGTACACATCCTTGTTATAACCCAATCCTAATGTCAAACCACTCTGTAATTCCACCTCTTGTCTTTACAGCACTTCTAGATATCGAGTACATCTCTTTCACTCTTGTTATTATTCCTTTGTTAACTCCTATATTTTCCATAGCATCCCAAACCTTCTCTCTTTTGAGGCTATCGTATGCCTTTTCGATATCTAGAAAAGCCAAACATAGGTCCTTTTCTCGGTCATAGCACTTTTCCATAGCTGTCTGAGTGAGAAAATCAGGTCCACCGTCGATCTTCCTCTTCTAAATCCATGTTGTTCTTCTCTTAAATCTCCTTCTATCGAGTTTCTAATTCTGTTATCTATTATTCTTTCGTAGATCTTGGCACAGTGACATGTCAGAGTTATCCCTCTATAGTTGGCACAGTTTTCTCTTGTCTCCCTTTTAAAATATAGGTACAATGAGACCCTTTTTCCAGTCTAAAGGAACTTCCTTATTCTTCCATACAACAGATAAGACTCTGTATAGCCATTGCATCCCCACAGGCCCTGCCGCTTTTATCATTTCCACTGCCAGCTCATCTACTCCCGCAGCTTTACCATTTTTCATTTTCTTCATTGCCAGTTCCACTTCTCTCCATGTGATGCTACCATCTTCTTCTTCATCCTCATCTCCAGACTCTTCTCTATGCACTACCTCAGGTGCTCTTATCTGCTGTTGGTTGATATCAGGGTTTAGAAGGGTTTCAAAGTACGTCTTCCACATTTTTCTCTTCATTTCATCATCTGTCACCACTTCACCATTTTCTTGAACCAGGTTGTGGCTATCAACCTTTTTTTTCTCCTTTCTCTCATTATGCCATACAACATCTTCTTGTTACCATGCACATCCTCCCTCATTTCTTCTGTCCAGCCAAAAACCATTTTTGGCGTTCTTCTTTGACCACTGCCCGTGCATCTCTTTTACATTTGTTGTACTCGTCTCTAGACTCCTGCGACTTAACTCTATACCAATTTCTGAATAAAAAATTGTTTTTCCATAAATACCTGCCCTGCCGATTAATGAAATCGAGAAGTGAAAGTTTGGTGACCTAGATTTGAATCCATGGGGAAGACCGGGAGTTTGCTACTGGCTTCACTGTAGACTACTCAGTGGTTAAACTGGACTTTGAAAAGTAACGGTATGCACACATGCTGAAGAAAGTAGTTGAAGTGGGAACGCCAGGGGTCTGGGGAACACCGCCCCACAGTTTTGCCATGTAGTGAATTTTTTTTAGGGTGTTGTCAGAACGACGTTTAAAGTGATTTAAATTGTTTTAATATTGCTATAATTTCCCACACGTGTATGTATAATAATTAATATTAAATTATTTCGCAATAACTTCGTGGAAAACAGAAATAATTAATTCTGCCATTACCATATTTTATTCGTGAAAACCTAGGCCTACATACAAACATAAATTATGTACATGCACATTAGTAAAAGTGTCACTCACTATAGTGAGATGGTTGGACTCTTACCTGATTCATTTGAAAAGGTTAGAAAAAGAAATTGCACTTAGATTTAATTTAATCACGCTGCACACATTGAGATAAACTGTCAAACGTATACCACAGAACCCACAATACACTCGCACAACAATTCTGTTCAAATCACACAGAGTCACTGACTAGAAAATAGAAATTAATGCACATGGCTTAACTTGAGTCTTGGGTCAAAGACATCTGAATTCCGTACAAGACAGCCATAATATTTCCAAGCAAATCACGCAAAAATTATTTGGTGATGAGGTTGCTTGTCCAGTGTAATAAAGTCTACATTTTCAATTCTAAGAAACTCGAAGGATTAGGCAGCCAGTTGAGAGTTTGGTTCCGGTGGATGGTCAGGGGGGGAGTGAGGATGGTGGTTGCCCACCCCCCTCTCCCCAGACCCGTGTTATAATAATAGGTACTTTGTTTTTGGAAAAATCTTAAATTGTAATACTATAAAAACATATAAAAACATTGTATATAAGTACTAAATATTAATACAAAGTACCAGTACAACAACAAAACATTCAACATAATTTGACCATATGCATAAAATCTAGCACAAATTAGTCCCGGTATGGTATTACCGGCGGTAATTTTAGTAGGCCTAACGGTTTGCATACTGGCTCATACCGCCCCACTTTAACCACTGACTGTACTATTCTGCTCTGGAGAAGAATGTCCAAATTGAGAGTCGTCCTTTGTAAACTTGCCAACACATTTCAATGTTTTACTTTTATATCTTATTTGTCTTAAATGTTTTGTTTGTTAATTGTTTGTTTGTTCTTCAGTATTCATTACATAAAGTTTTTAACTTTTTTTAGATGGTGATGGAGATTGCCAAAGTGTGCCCCCCCATAAGAAAATGAGCCTTATTTAATGTCATCCTTAGCCGCTTACGGAGAACAATTAGTAAAAAAAATAAAATGTAATGGTATAATGGCGCTTCCAGATACAACTGCAGCCTGAAGCAGTACCTGAAGACCGGTACGCCCTCGGTGCGAGTGTCCACTCTCCTCCTCGCCCAGCTGCTCGAGGCCGTGTCACACATGAACATGCAGGGCGTCGCGCACCGCGACCTCAAGAGTGACAACGTCCTGCTGGATCTGTCCGAGGGAGACGACACGTGCCCCCTGCTGGTCGTGACGGACTTCGGGTGTTGCCTGGCCGACCGGCTTCACGGTCTGTCGCTGCCGTATCACTCGCACGACACGGAGAGGGGAGGGAACGCCGCGCTCATGGCTCCCGAGGTCGGTGAATTAATGAGAGTATAGTGTAGGCCTCGGGTACATTTAAATTTATCAAGTTCAAAAAGTGGGGTGCATACAGCCATTACATACAGTTTTAGTTTTCAACTCGGTCTCTCTCTCTACACTCACTGAGGAAGGTCACGTGGACCGAAAACATTTGATTATGTAGTTTATTTGTTTATTTGTGTTTATGTTATCTTTCGCGGCGCGCCTTCTCCATTTAAGGTAAGCTGTTGGCACCCTATCTCTTTCACAACATAACCTAATAGTTTAAAATGACTGATGATGAATGATGATAGTTAGGGGTGTGCGAAGCTTCGAAATTATCGATTCCGAATCGAATCTTTTAATATTCAATTTGATTTGTTGGTCGAATCCGAAATCGTAAAAATTCAAAGTACTCGAAAATTTGAATCCGGCGCCAAACTCCCGAGAAACTCGCAAATATATCAACAGGTCAATTTTATGGTTTGCAATCAATCACAAGATAACATGGCCGCCGCGTACGTAAACGAAGAATTTCCGTTTGTGTCTTGTTGTTCAAGAAATTTTAATGTTTTTTCTCGCATGTAGCATTCGAAAAACAACAGTGCGCTCTCTTCTCTCTTCGTCGACGATGCTGGCAGGCTGCCTGCAGCGGTTGCGCAAGTGGACGGCGCAGCACGCTCTGTCTCTCTCACTTGGGCGAGCCCTAGCCGGCCGGCTGCCAGCTCGAAAGATAGGCGGGCGCCGTGTTTACGTCAGTCAGTCTCCCCTCCCTTCACATAGCGATGCGTTTGCATTACGTGAACGATGCCCATGTTCGAACTCGTACATAATAATAAGTGCGGGTCTATGAAAAGTAGGGTTGCCGTTCGATACAAATTTCAGTATCGATAATCAGACCAGTTAAATCGATTATCGATCGCGATAATTGATTTAAAAAAATATTGATCGATAATCGATAATCAAATCAAAATTAGGCCTAAAATTGCTTGTATACCGACGCGGACCGTGGACCTTTTGCGAGTGCATCGTTTTTGCTCAGAACAGGGTTTTTCCACGCTATAATAGCAACGTCTTTCAAGAGCTCCTTCTCCCCCACGCGTCCGGCCGGCGCGACGATAGCGAGCTTAGTGGAGTAGACAGACCGCGCTATACTACCCGGCTTGAGTGTTTGTCCTTTGTGGAGGTCGTTCTTCTTGGATATCATGGTTCTGTGAAGTTTCATTTCATCTTTTGTTGAGATTGTCGTTCATTCATTTACGAGATATTATCAGTTTAACTATTCAATGCTCCGATATTTATTACGTGACGAGACGAGATGAATATTGTTAGACATTAGTTTGGAAGACGACGTAATATTGGTGTGAGAGAAGTGATAAGATAATATTATTGTAGCACTACGGAAAGAAAGAAAAGCGATTACGAGTTGGCGTGGACTGGGGAGGAATGCATCTCGATAAAATACTTGTTGACCTTGCTTGGCCGTGACGCCCCGAGGTTGTGCAATCAGCGCCTGATCGGCGCGGGAATGCAGCCGCCTGTCGCCCGAGCCGAGCCGGCCCGTAACACACACGCGTCATGCTGGTGGCCTATACTGCACAGTGCAGGGGCTTCGTACTTCACGCCTTACGAGTGTTTGTAGATCTCGCAGTGGACGCATTTTTTCACGGAATAAAGCAATTAATGCATTGACTGGTACTATTTTATGAAGTTCTGCAGAGCGGGCGGTAAATTACAAAATTTCGGGCGGGCGAGCTATTCGATTATCGAAATATCGATAATCGATTCTGGAAGACTGAATCGATTATCGATCGTTTCGGCAAATAATCGTATCGATCGATATATCGATTTGAAATGGCAACCCTAATGAAAAGGCCAGCGGATACAATGAATGTTATGTTTTGGCCTACTAATATGCTCTCAAATGGCAGCAAGAAGTTTCCTCGCGATGTTGTCTTGAAAAGTAGAACAATGCCAAAAGATTAGATAGGATAGGCCTACCGCGCGAGATAAATACTTCGCGTTCAGAAAAGGCTGGATGGTTGAAGTCTCGAAAATGTGGTAAAAACAATGAAAAACAGCACGGGACCATGAAATTATGGCATGTCTTAGTTACCTACTTGTTTCGTGTGAGGTAAACCAATTTTGGATTCGGATTCGCGAATCTTTTTGCTTGGGATTCGAGATTCGGATTCAAAATTCAAAATTGGATTTGCACACCCCTAATGATAGTCTAATGTTTGGTGATGGTATTTAATAATAATAATAATTTAATTTAATTAATTTTAACTGTCATATTACCATTTTCCAAGGACAGTTCTGGTTTTCAGGTGCCTGTCTTGGTGTGAGACATTGACCAGAGGCTGGATTACTATACTTTTTATCCCTGGGTTAGCTGACTTATTAAGGGTGAACCTTATTTTGATTCGATAATCGATTGCATGCACGATAATCGATATTCAAATTCATATTGAACGGCAACCTTAGTATATTTTAGGTTTGGGCAAAAATATCAATATTTCAATATGATACCGGTACATCCATAAGTGGAAATATTTTCGATATCGATATTTGGCTTCATACCAAAATATCAATATTTAGGCCTACACAAAATGATAAATTTTGTAATTTTAGTGGAGGTGCCGGGTAGGTAGTCGAAATTTAATTAACCTGGCTGGTGCATATGGTGGAGGTACCGGGTAGGTAGTCGAAAGTAAATTAACCTGGCTGGTGCATATGGTGGAGGTACCGGGTAGGTAGTCGAAAGTAAATTAACCTGGCTGGTGAACATTGTGGAGGTGCCGGGTCATAAAACGCAATTGTGAGATCGTAAAAATAGTTAGATGGGTTTATGGTGATACCTTATCAACCCTATTTGGCCACAAATTAAAAAAAAATATTCAAAAATAAAAATAAAAAATTGAAATTATTTTATTTTTTTGGAACATTTACGTTTCCATATATCGATATCATATCGAAATTTTTCGTGTGATATCGATAGGCTAATTGAATGATATGTCATATATTTATTTTCAAATGTTCTTGCAGGTGGCTTGTGTCCAGCCTGGCCCGTTCACCAGCATAAGCTATTCGAAGTCCGATCCTTGGGCAGTCGGAGCAATCTGTTACGAACTGTTTGGCCTTGAGAACCCGTTCTACCAGCTGAAGGAGAATAAGCCGTTGTTGAGAAACGTCTCGTACAAAGAGGAGGATCTGCCCGAGCTGCCGGAGGCTGTTCCGAGCACGGTGGCGCGCCTGGTGAGGAGTCTGCTCAACAGGAACCCTGCAAAGGTAAGACAAACGTAGGACTTACTTGTGTCTTGCGTAGCATTGTCATTTTGTGCCTACTTGTGTAGATAGGCTAAAAAATAACACATAGGCCTAATAGGGAATGTTCCTTAACTTTTTTTATCACCACTGCATTTAGAACTTCATTCTGAATAGGGCTGTGCAAATTTGTCAAAATGCCTCCCCGGGTACCCGAAATTACGAAATTTTAAGATTTTTTTACGATTACAAAAAAAATGAATTTATTTAATTATCTACTTTATATTGACAGGTCATCAGTTCATCACTTTTAACACGCACGTTCTCATCAACGTAAACATGTCGACGGTCTTGGGCGCCAGAGATGCTCGTTTCTAATGTTTAGCTGTTGAAAATGCACATTCATTAGGAACTGATGTTGCCGGAATGCATTAATATCTCCGCCAGTCACTATCGGCGATTACGATGAATAGGGCTGCGCGCGCAGCGTGTTGGTGACGTCACTCACCGGAGCTCGACAGACGAAATACGAGCGCGTATTAATGACGAATTACTTACTGCCGCCGATGCGCGCGGATGAGTGCAAGACTGACCGGCGGCGACGTTAAATGAGCGGAATTTGAGACGAAAAACAGTCAAACGAGTACCGGACTACTCATTTCATTAACTGGGCTGTTATCAACGGACTGGTACCCGGGTACCCGTTCACAGCCCTAATTCTGAATACGTTAATTATATTTTTTTAGTATTTAGTTAAGATTTTCATTCATGCATGCCCCCCCCCCCCCCCCCACACATGGCCGGCCGGTCGATTAGAGCACGCTACATAGATCCGGCACGTGTGTTGTCTTTGTGCAGGTCGTGCTTCTCGGATTCTCGGAAATCTTAGTTCTGTGAAGTTTCATTTCAGCCTTTGTTGTGATTGTTGTTCATTCATTCATATTTATTATGTGGGTAGATGAATAAGTGGAGCCCACTTATAACAAACTTGACAAAAACTGACTTTTGCTTTGTTAAAAAAGAACTTTGTTAAACAGAGTCACTTTACATGTTACTTTAATTAACAAGCTTTAAAATTACTTTGTTAAATCCAGAATTTTGTTAAAAGAGAGTACTCTATAAGTGGGCTCGACGTATTCAACATTACTTTGGAAGACGACATAATATTGGTCTGAGAGAACTGATAAGATCATATTATCGTAGCACTACGGAATGAAGTAAAGCGATACCGAGCTAGCGCGAGGTGGGAGGAATGCATCTCGATTGATGCTTGTGTTGACCTTGAGTGGCGTACTACAATATCGATTGTGACAAGGCGAGGTTGAGCAACCGGCGCCTACAGGCCCGGCAAGTGAAGCCGCCCAGCAACACACGCACACCATGCAAGTTGCCTACACTGCAACAGGGCAGGGGCGATCGCACCTTACGTGTGTTGTAGATCTCGCAGTGGAGAAATTTTTCCCGGAATAAAGCGATATGTCTTGACTGGAAATTTTGTAAAGTTCTGCAGAGCGAGCGGTTAATTACAAAATTTCGGAAGGGCGAGCTAGTCCTATTCGATTATCGATTCTTACGGGAAATAATTGTATTGACCGTTATTCGATACATCGATTATCAAACGGCAACCCTATTGTTAAGTTGGTTTTCTATCCATTTCTTACACCCACGTCAATATTTGCACTTGGTGCACATTCCCTATTCCCTGTTATTTTATTTTACTAGATAAGCCCAAATAGCAAAATATTGTTGTATTGTGGACTTACGTTCTTTAGGCTACATGTATGAAATTCATCATGAACATTTGAACCATAAATATGTGTTCGAAAGGAATGCCAAAAGGCTGGATCATGTGAATGACACAGTGTAGAGTCTCTCTACACTCCCTGAGGAAGGTCACGTGGTCCGAAAACGTTTTGATGATGTAGTTTATTTTTTTATTTGTGTGTTTGTGTTTATGTTATCTTTCGTGGCACGTCTACTCCATTTAAGGTAAGCTGTTGGCATCCTATCTCTTTAAGTCATTCATTTGAACCATAAAATAGTTTATGAAAAATAAGAGTTTTTATTGCTCAATGTGAAAATTCCTATATTATTTATTTTAATTTTAATGTATTTTTACATGTCCCATAGGGGTGGGCGAACGTTCAAAATTCGAACTCGAACTCGAATTTTTCTTAAGTTCGAGTTCGGTTTTGAGTTCAAAAAAAAAAAAAAAAAAAAGTTCAAAGTTCGTTTTTTTTAACGGGGTCGGACAAATAAACAAACCTTACCACTTTTTATGTTGAAACATTTCATGACAAATAATTTCATAAACTTTTTAACACTATAAATATCTACGTATTGTGGAAAGTAGGCCTATTATTTTACTGCGGTACCGTACTAAAGTTCGGTTCGAGTTCGAAGTTCTAATTTTTTTTAAATTCAAGTTCGAGTTCAGTTCGAATCTAAAAATCCTGGGTTCGCCCACCCCTAATGTCCCATGACATGCATGATTGGTCGGCCACTGTAGGGTTATGGACAGTCCTCATACCCTAGCCCAGGGGTCCGGAACCTGCAGCTCCTGAGTGGGTCTCGTCTGGCTCTATAGTTTTGTTTACTTAAGTCAACTACCGTATTGTTCCGAATAAAGCGCAATGTTTTTTCCGAAAATACAATCTCAAAAACAGCACTCGCATTATTTCCGCGCGCTTGCATTTGAAATAGCGCCTGAACATAGGCCACGCCTCTATACAACTCCCGCGCATAGTCTGCTGCGCTTCGCCCCGCCCACCCACTCGAAGCCACTGAACTCGGCCGAACCTTAGGCGAAACTGTCTGCTAGTCGTCAGAATCCTTAGCCGTGATCACATCGTGACCTAGCTTGACCTACATAGATTTTGTTTGTCGGGGTTGTCTATCTACGTTGCTAAGAGCTAAGAGTCTACGTAACGTAATAATGAGTGATGAAGGAGAAGATGAAATGGCTCAAGATGAACAAATGAAGACTGCTGATCGCGTGGAAAAGAAAGGTTCCTCTGCCTTACAAATCAGCAAGGGATTGCGAAGGAGCTAGCCTAGGCCTACGACCATAGATACTAGGGCCTAGTATAACCCCCACCCCCACCCCCCCCCCCCCGTGACGTAAACATTGAAGACCAGGAATCAGACTGGTGAACTGTGGTTGACATGTGAGCTTGTGCTTGGCCCTACCCTGTAAAAAACCTAGGCCTAGGCCCTAACATTGTTCAAATGTTTTGTTGTAAGTGTTTCATGTACATTTTAATTTTCTTTGATTTTTTTCTTTTTTCTTGAAATGATTCTGAAAAATTGGGGTCGTGTTATATTCGAGGTCGTGCTTTATTCGGAACAATACGGTAAGTCAACCTGCAGCTGTCATGAGCGACGCAAATAAATACGAAATATCTGATGAAAATCGTTCGTATTAACAACAGTGATTGGACTAACAAATTCGGTGTTGAACGACCTTCAAAGTGGCACTTGTTTAAATCAGCATAACCAACACAGGAAAAATAAAATTGCTGTCATCATTATTCTACTCCGTGCGCTGCGTGTGGCGAGATGACGAACTAGGTGTATGTCAACAGACAACACTCAAAACGTTGGAGGTTATGTTTCATTAGGATACTGTCATTTAATCAACACAATTCTATTTGCATAAAAATTGAACTAGGGCCTAAGGGCCTTCTACTGGTGACTGGTGGTGGTCGAGCGTGACTAACGCTCGCGATTCAAACTACCCAGAACAGAACCGAAGTCGTTCCAAATTGTCGCGCTTCCGAACCGAAATTTGGGGTACCCGCCCGCACACCCCTACTACTGTATAGACTAATCAGTGGTGAATGGCTTTTGTTTGATCTTTTATCTACACACAGTCAATGAAGAAGGTTATGTAGGGACTACTAGGGTTGGGCCAACATTGGAGTTCAAAATTTAAAGTTGAGTTTGTGTTTTATCAAGATTTCCTACTTAACTGTCTAGAACTTTATCTTGAAATTACTGCCTTATGTAAGTAAGAGCTATTCCACAAACAACAGATAAGGAGGGTAAAAGTTTGAAGCTACAAACTTTTACCATTCCGAAATTTTATATTAGATCAAAACTCAAAAACCGAAGTTTATCCATCCAAATGATGTACGTACACTGTACTTGCTCGATTGCAAGCTGACCTCAGATTAAATAAATAAATAAATACATAAAAATAAATTGTATTTAGAGTCTACCCACTCAGTTATAATATAACTGATTTTCAGTGGGGGACAGTAAATCAAAGCGACTAAGCCTACCCTGTAGGCCCCGACGCAATCGACGAGTGAGCGATAACCAACCAAAGATCGATATTTTTAATAGGAAATATAGCAATCAGTGGTATGGACAGTGCGAACACCCGCGGATCAACGCCAGAATCAACAAGGCCGATTCAGAACAACTCTGAATTTATTATGTGCTTCATTGCTAGGACGGCTCCAAAGTCACCGTTTACAAACTCCTAAGACACAAACTGATGGACTTAAGTCCAAATCAGAAGTTAAAAAACTTCTGACTTTGGCGGGAACCCTGGACCTTCTGCATTGGAAGCAGATACGAAAACTAACAACAAGACCAACGAGCCACACAAAATTATAATGATTCAATTACAGAAAAGTAGATAATTACAGTAAGATCTCTCTTATCCGAGTTGGATGAGACCGGGGCACCTCGGATTTGCGAAAACTCGGATGGCGCGGATCAATTGTTTATTTGCTCTCGTAGCATAGCCTGATGTGGTAAAATGATATATGACACATGTAATGGATAAAGGAACATAAAATACACACGATACACTTCATACAGGGTATAATAAATGATTTAATAGCTTGTAATTCAAGCTCACGAAAACACACGTACACAATTAGGCCTACATGTCGTAATAAAAACGTTATGTCTAGGCCTAGGCCTAGGCCTAAACTCGACCCCAGTAGGCCTAGGCCTACAATGCAAACATAGGCCTAGGCCTAGCTCTCTTTCTCACGTGGAAAACCTCCCCACTACTATGCCCGCGCTGAAGCTCACGACGCAAGATAAGTCTGGGAAAGAAAAAAGAAAAGCCCAGGAATAACAATTCAATGCGTCGTGATTACGAATTTCGTAAATCGGTTGAAAACATGATTGCATCTAGTTCCACAACGACCATCTTGAACAGCTGTGTGTGAGATGGCTGGATCGTATGCGCACGCGCAGGCGCGCGACGCACACTGACCTTATATGCTCAGTGGGTGGCACTGACGCTTACCGGCGATGCGCCCGACGCACACTGACCACTGAACTCTATATGCTCAGTAGACTGATGCACACTGCTCGAAAGACGAGATATATCGCCGATCTATCTTTTTTGCCCCTCACTGTAAGGCATGCCTACAAATGTATGCGAGTACATTTAAAAAAGTGCGGCCGCGGCGTCTGTAATTATTTTATGTTTTATTTACGTTTTTAAAACTTTAATTTTTTTTTTTTTTTCGGCGCCTCGGTTAACACGGAACATCGGATAAGAGGAGATCGGATAAGAGAGATCTTACTAATTAGGCCTGGCAAAGGGCGGCTTACAATTATTGGATTAGCACAGTGTGGTGCAGTGCCGGACCTCAGTTTGTCTCTGTTGATGATTGGATGAGCGTAGCGAAGATTCCATTTCCCTACACCGGAGAAAAAAATCCGGAATGTTTTTTTTCTTGTTTTTTTTTTTGTATTTTTGGCTATGTGTTAACACGATTCTGGCTAAACCGATACTCCAATTGCGATGAAATTTTGTGGAGGCCTTCGAAATCTCTGAACTTAGAACTGCCACATTTTTAAGCGCCATCGTAAAATTATTTCTCATGAAAATTGCAATTTTACAATTTTTTTTAATTTAAATTTTTTTTTCGACTTATAACACCTAGGCCTACATGCTTTATCCGATTGTAATGATTTTTTCATAGAACCTTAATTTTATGAATTAATATATTTGTGTGAAATTTGAGCGCAATCAAAAAATTATTTCTTATGAAATTTGCAATTTTACGATTTTTTTGATTTTTTAAATTTCTTTGACTTATAACACCTACATGCTTTTTCCGATTGTAATGATTTTTTCACAAAACCCTTTAAATTTTTATGAATTTTATATATTCTTGTGAAATTTGAGCGCAATCAAAAAATAATTTTTCATGACAATCGCAATTTTACGTTTTTTTTTTTTTTTTTTTATTTTTTTTTTACATTTTCTTTGATTTTTTACACCTAATGCTTCATAATTTTTTTCACAGAACCCTTAATTTTATAAATTTAATATATACATGTGAAATTTGAGCACAATCACAATAATTATTTTCTTATGAAAATCGCAAGTTACGCTTTTTTTTCGTTTTTAAAAACAATTCGCTCATCCAACAACGCGCCTGAAAAAGCATTTGCAAAGCTTCCTAGTTATACTGTAATTTGAATTATGTTTGCAGCGTTTGAGTGCCGAGTCCTGCAGCGACAGTCTGCCCGCTGCTGCTGTGGGGTCCCAGTGCGTGGGTATCTTCTGCCGAGGCCCCTATGCCATCCAGTAACAGGTATTTTTAAAAAAAAAAAATTTTTGTAAACCGTTTGTATTACAAACATTAATTATCATAGTCAGTGAAACGGCACTTGTGGGACATGTGTCCTGTGGTCACAAAAAGTATAAAATATAAATAATAGATGAAATAATGGTTTTATGAAGGCAAATAGTAAAAAAGGTACCCTTTTTTAAATTTGGCTTTACTATTTTCTTTTAAGCCGGCATTAGACGGTTCAATGGTTCGTTCAAGTTTCCTTGAATTTAAGGAGAAAACGGAATAAAAAAGTGTAAAGATAATAAAATACAACAATACACCCTTCAGATTGAGTATGTTTTGTCCTTGAATTCAAGAAAACTTGAACGGACCATTGAACCGTCTAATGTCGACTTTAGTTACCATTTTGGAGTATATTATATTATTACCCGTAACTAACCTAGGCTATATTATAGTGTGATTTTGTGGTTTTTATTTGGGTTTTAAACTTTTTTAAAGCTTTTTGCAACAAAAAACAATACAACATTTGTCTCATGGGGGTGTCACACATTCACAGATTCTCCAGTGGCTTCTCTGCCTTACCACCAAAGTGCTCTGCGAGGGTAGGGAGGTGAAACACGCGCGTCAACACGGAAGGCTGTGGGAAAAACGGGAAGCGGGAGGCGCACGCTTCGGAATACCAGCTGATTGCCTCGTTTCTCGGACGTTTTCAAGCTGGGGGACAAGTGAAGAACGCCCTGCGATGGGTCCATGACTATTAGTTACGACCCGGCGTCTGCTTTCTTAATTAACCTTCCTCTGTTATTAATGCTGGTGGTCATACAATTTTAATTTTCATTACAGTACCTCATAGATTAGATGCTAACATTTTATTTATTATTTAGGTAATTAATAATAGTTTACATTTTGCTATGTTTGTCAACTCAATAATGCAATAGAGTTTCAAGTACTTACCTACAAAGATATACGTAGCTGGTGGAAGCTTATAGACCAATCCATAGGCAGTAAGTAGTAGGCCGTGCCCTGTTGGTTGAAAGTGGCAGGAGTCGTTAATTATATAGGTAGGTACCGGTACCTATAGACGTAGTAGGTGAAACTCTTTTACTCAATACTTGCTAACAATCTTGGCTCTGGTTGCAGCACTATTACAAGCTATGGGGACCCAAAACAACAAGGTGGAAAATGACCTAGTAACGGGCAACTCCCGTTTCAAATAAGGGTCTTTGTTTAGATTTAAGGAAAGTTTTAATTTGTTTAAAGGCTTAATCATTGTAACGAGTTGTTAGTGAGGCTTTATAAGAAAAATAGGTCATTTAATGTCTTCTACACACAATAGGTATCTACATCACAATGAAACAGAAAAATTTAGTCTCTTTCATTACACCCCCCCCCCCCACCCATATTAGAGCCTAGCCTACTGTGATGTAAATGAAGCCTTATCTACATCACACTGCAATATAAAATGTGTGGTATTTATGTAGATAGATAGCTAATTCCAGACTTGTCGTGATAGAGATTTGGAAATGTAATACGGATTCATGTAAATATTGATTGGTGCTTCAGAGTTCCTACAAGAAGGGAAAATATCTACTCGTAGTCGTGTAAGTTGTAATCTGTCTGTATATAGTGTATGCGTACCAACACCACATCTGCCCATGACATTACATGTACCGGTGTACCTACCGAAAGTTTCAAGTCAGTTTCTGTCTACAGCCATCAAGAACACATAAGATTGCGGTCGTGCGATTGATACTAGGCCTGTTACCTGTTGCCTCGTCTCTTTTCTCTGCCCTCCTGCATCTGAAGCAACTGACTCTTGTTTTTTTGGCCAGGGCATTTGTGATGTTGGGTTACAGCCAAACAAAAATTATCAACATAATGTACATGTAATGAACTTGATTGGCTACTGTTTGCCATTTGGTCTGTGAAATAATTGTTAATCATGCCGTTAGTGAAAGTATTAAAATTTTAAAGTTAATAAAAATTAAGTTTATATTTTAATTATTTCATTTTATTTCTAGGCTAAATTTGATAACATTGCCTCTGGCAGTCGACCTGGTACTGACTTAGACTCTACAGACTACAAGTTAGAAACCTCGGGCAAGAATATCTGTGAATGTAAGGTAAAGATGGGCCGAACATGGCTTTCGTGTTTAAATTATTGATAAAATAAAATCATATCAATCAGTATAGTATCTAGCCCCATTTCCAGCTTTGAAGTGGGGTAGGGGGGCTGCTTGGGTTTTACAAATGTTTTAAATTTAGTATAGGCCTACACCTAAAGGTAAGGGAAAAGGTGGAAGGGAGAAAGCCTCCTCCATGGAATTAAAATTTCATAAAATTTTAAGGGGGTGGGGGGGGGGGGGGGGTCTCGTTGGTCTTGTGGTTAGCCTACCTGCTTCCAATGCAGAAGGTTCAGGGTTCCATTCCTGCTTAAGTCGGAAGATTTTTAACTTCTCTTTTGGACTTGAAGTCATCAGTACTTGTCTTAGGAATTTGTAAATGGTGACTTTTGAGCTGTCCTAGCAACGAGGCACATAATAAATTTAAAGTTGTTCTGAATCGGCCTAGTTGATTCTGGCGTTGATCCGTGTTCGGTTGTTCGCAACCGAACGGCACTGTCCATACCACTGATTGCTATATTTCATATTAAAAAAAATATCAATCTTTGGTTGGTTAACGGTTATATCGCTCATTCGTCTATTGCGTCAGGGCTACAGGGTTGGCTTGGTCGCTTTGGTTTACTGTCGCCCACTGCAAATCAGTTATGTTACTGAATGGGTAGACTCTAAATACGGATTTATTTATTTACACTTCTTTGGCATATTTTATTTACAACTAAAAAGTAAAAACCAAAGCAATATGTAGGCCTATGTAGCCTATTGTAAATTTTTAATTTACTCCAACTATAGACATTAACCCATTCTAGCATGATAATGTCATGTTAAGTAATACTGTTTCAAACTACAGTAAGATCTCTCTTATCCGAGTTGGATGAGACCGGGGGCACCTCGGATTTGCGAAAAACTCGGATGGCGCGTTTCATTTGTTTATTTGCTCTCGTAGCATAGCCTGATGTGGTAAAATGATATATGACACATGTAATGGATAAAGGAACATAAAATACACACGATACACTTCGTGGAGGGTATACTAAATGATTTAATAGCTTGTAAATCAAGCTCACAAACACACGTAAACAATTAGGCCTACATAATAAAAACGTATGTCTAGGCCTAAACTCGACGCAGTAGGCCTAGGCTAGGCCTACAATGCAAACATAGGCCTAGGCTAGGCCTAGCTCTTCTTTCTCATGTGGAAAACCTCTCACTACTATATCCCGCGCTGAAGCTCTCGTCGCAAGATAAGCCTGGGAAAGAAAGAACATAAGCCCAGGAATAACAATCCTATGCGTCGTGATAACGAATTTCGTGAATCGGTTGAAAGATGATTGCATTGCGAGTTCTTCTTCTTCACCCAACCATCTTTGTCAGTCAGCTGTGAGTGTGAGTTGGTTGGATCGTACGCGCATCTCGTACTGCGCAGACGGCAGTGTCCAAGATTTATTGCCGCATCTTTCTCTCTTGCACTCACTCGTGGCATGGGCGCGACTCGCCGAGACGGACGGAAGCACGTGATAGCTTACAACGCGCTCTGTCGTCAACTCCAGTTACTCTTTAGACAGCGGGCACGCTCCGCGGGAAAGACCGCAACCACGTAGCGCGTAATTTAAACTGGTGAATTAGCCTAAAAACGGCCGCGAAATATACCCGGATCTTAAAATCGTCTCCGGGTAATTTCTGGAACCGGGTACCCGATGTCATCCCTACTCGTAAGGCATGCCTACAAATGTATGCGAGTACATTTAAAAAAGTGCGGCGCGGCGTCTGTAATTATTTTTATGTTTTATTTACGTATTTAAAACTTTAATTTTTTTTTTTTTTTTTTGCGGCTCGGTTAACACGGTACATCGGATAAGAGGAGATCGGATAAGAGGGTTCTTACTGTACTTGGCAACTTACAGCTACCCAACACTTTTAAGGTCTTCTTTCCCCAACCACATACACTTTAAACTAGGGCCTACTTATTAATTAATTAGTCCAATCCCACGAAACTATTTATACATTTTTATGTAGGCCTATACATGTTAAGGGACAACGGATGGAGGATGGGTAGTATCGTCGGGAATCAATACATACAATTTCTTGTAGTACTCGCAACTCGGGAGCAACAGAGAAATGTTTTTATTAGTATTTCTTTTGTTTGCCATTTCCAGACATTTGTTTGTTTCCTATTCCTACCAGTACATACAATACATATATATGTATTGCACATTAGCCTACATTTATTCAAATTAATTAGTTTTTATATTACATGTTGGTTCAACTTTAATTAACATTGGAAATCACATGGCAATCAATGCATATATAACATAAACTTGATTATTTCTGTATAATGATTGTTGATATTGGTATTCTTATACATTATTGTTAGGGTACAATTCTTTCCCAACTACCTAATTAGTGCTAATTATAAACGTAGGGTATAGTAAGAAATATGTTGTAAATACTCAGTCACAAATTGCAATCTTCTGTAGGACCTACCATGAAGTTCAAGTTCCAGGAAAGGATTTACAGGATTTACGTCGGCTTAAATGTGTACTGCAATGATTTCCTGGCCTTTTCTAGTTTCCTGCAAAATAAATAAAAGTGCTTAATTAGACAGACCGTACATTTGTAGAAGGTAAGCTATTGTATTTCCGTACAATCTTAGTCCCACTGGACTTGTCACTACTTACTGTCTTAACAGCCTAATTCACACCCTGTTATACAGTAGACCTACCAAATAGGGAACTAGCCTTCATTCCAGAAATCGAATATGTTAAAGATAACATCTAAAAAAAAATAACATAAAAGTTTTTTTTTGTCTAAGGTTAATACTTTTCTCAATATTTAACGCTGAAATTTGAATCTGGCTTCCCGCCAAAAGACAACACGAAAAGTAGTGTGACGTCAGACTGCTGACCGCAGCCTAGCGCAGACCCAAAGGCGCACCGCTATCTAGATATAAATGGTAGATATTCTACCATCCAGTCGGCGGTGGGTCAAACACATCCTAGCAGACAGTTGCCGTCACTGCGCCCACTGTCATTCCTGCTATCGTTTCTCAATGATCCTTTTGATTGAATTTAAAAGAAATGGCGCTTTATAAAAGGTGTAAGGTACCGATGTGTTTAAACACCACTCTAGAAACACCGGAGAAAGTATTTATATATGTGCCAAAAAAAAACTAAACAGGTGAAAATAATGGTTAAACGCAACAAGACGAGAATATGTCAAGGAGTCGTAGGGCCTCTAGCCTACCGCTGCAAATTCACTTTACCGTTGTGAATACCACTTTCATGTATGTAAATGATATTAATTGGTCTACCTAGTACTTTTTTATTTCGCAGGTTAGTTTCCTATGAGCTTCTAATTTACCTCGGGATTATTATAAGCCTAGGACCAATACGTAACTCATTTTCTCGCGGGGAAATATTAAAAAAAATTGAATTTGTGACATTCTCCCATGCGAGAAAACGCCTCTTAGGTTTAGGCCCTAGACTTATAATCCCAAGGCAAATTTTGCTGCGAGAATATTTGGCCGGAGCCTAGCAGAAGCTTATAGGAAATTCACTTGTGAATTAAAAAGCTAGTACAGTAGACCAATAATATTTACTTGCATCAAAGTGGTCTTCACAACAGTAGAGTGAATTTGTAGAGGGGGCGTCCTCCTCAAAACATTCTCGTGCTGCAGCTTTGAACAATTCTTTTTGCCTTGTTTGTCGTTTGGTTCTTTTGGCACGTGCATAAAATGATCTTCTCCGGTGTTTCTACAGTGGTAGCCTTTGCCCTCTTGGTAGACCTAGGCCCTTAGGACCTAGGGCCGAGGTAGGCCTATCACTACGCCCAGGTCTAGGCGCATATTTAAATATAAAATCTAAAGCCCTACCAAACATCAATGATATAAATGATATCATCATCATCAACCTAAAAAAACTTGGCTAAGGATACAGGAAATGCCTCGGCCTAGCCCTACCTAGGCTAGGCTGTGTCTAGGGCATCCAAATGGACATTTTATAGAATTGGTTTACCTAACCTAGGGCAAAGACACAGCCTAGGGCGTAGGGCCTAGCCTAGCGCCAGCCTTGAATGTCTGTACCATAGAGAAATAACCAGTGGCTCTTTCCCACTAATGAGAAATAAATCGCTTTCTAGTCAAGGTCGGGTAGACGCACTGTCAAAATCACATGGTCGTCATCTTTGTCATCGTTCGTGTTGTTGTCAAATAGTCCGGTTATTGATGAGCACGGTCCACTGGACTGCCTCTAGGCTTCGCTGCCGCGCACGGCCGCTCGTCGAGCTTTTGTTTTTGTTGTTGTCGTATTTATACAAACTACAACGATGAGCATGCTGCAAGCTACGTAACGCAGTTGAACCAAGAACGAGCGTTTGCGCGGGGGTTCAAAACCCTATAACTTTGTACCCCCGTAGTTACCACGGATGATTTTTTAAAAAAAATCTTTCATTTGTGAAGTTTATTTAACTGTGTTCTATAAATAATAAAAAATGAAAAACGTGAATTTGAGACCAAGGCTAGTTCCCTATTACAGTTATTCTCTGACGTACTCGAGAAATATGCACTAGCCTACTTCGGATACCGGGAAATTGGTTCTTGTAGGCCTAACTTGGTTCCAACTTCCAAATTTTTGGACCCAAAATCATTCCGACTCCAAACTTCAAATTAGGCTATTAATATTTATTAAAAACACCTCCAGAAAGGCATATTCATTGGTTGGCAATTGGCATAAACAAATTTCATGTGGCATTTCATGTAGTATACATATTCATATGTTCATTGTTATATTGTATTTGTATGGTTGACACCATACGTATCACCATTCCAATGGAATGCATTCGGTAGCTTTGAATTAACTTTCCAATTTCAATGGATTAACTAAGGCTAAGGCAAACTACATTTTTAATGAATGAACAAACTTGAATTTTAATTTAGGAGAGTTCCCTTCAGAGAGTTGCGTAGTAGCCTTAAGCGTCTTATAAAATTATATTATTATCTCATTCCTTTCCCATGAGTCAACGCCAATTTTTATTGGATGAGCGTAGCGAGCGAAGCGAAGATTCCATTTCACTACACTAGAGAAAAAAGTCCGGAATTTTTTTTTTTTTTTTTTCTGTATTTTTGTCTGTTTGTCTACACGATTCCGGCTAAACCAATACTCCAATTGCGATGAAATTTTATGGGGGCCTTCGAAATCTCTGAACTTAGAATTGCCACGTTTTTGAGCGCAATCGAAAAATTATTTCTAATGAAAATCGCAAATTTTACGTTTTTTTTTTTTTTTATTTTTAAAAAATTTCTTCGACTTATAACATCTACATGCTTAATCCGATTTTAATGATTTTTTACAGAACCTTAATTTTATGAATTAAGATATTCGTGTGAAATTTGAGAACAATCGAAAAATTATTTCTCATGAAAATCAAAATTTTACGGGTTTTTTTCTTTTTTTTAACAATTCTTTCACTTATAACACCTACATGCTTTATCCTATTGTAATGATTTTTTACAGAACCTTAATTTTATGATTATTATATTCGTGTAAAATTTGAGCGCAATCGAATAATTATTTCTTATAAAAATAGCAATTTTACGATTTTTTTCTCATAACACATGGCAGGTCAATGCACCAATTACGCTCATCCAACAACGCGGCGGGACTTAAGCGTTTTCCTAGTTATTATTATCCAATGGAATTCGCCCTAGAAACCGGGGGAATTCACCTGGCGGCCCCAACTGCCGTATGCTAGTTCTCGTGTTGCAGCTGTTGTAACAAGAGCAGTCGCGTCTTCTCCAGCTCGTCTTCGCTCAGTTCGCCGTCGTTGCGCGATGTTGCACGGCGCCGCGGCTCGGAATGAGGTGCACGTTCGGTCTCTGATCCCGGGGGGGACGGCGGGGTACGGCTGTTGCGCGCTCGAGACTTCTTCTTGGCCTTCTTGTGTGGCTGCAAACAATATGGGTACCGGTACGGTAAGCATTAGGATAGTTGATGATATTGATAAGTATAGCTTAATTAATGCAAGATGGTGTTCTAAAAAACAAGGTTAAATGTGAATTATACAAAATTTGTTCAAGGCATATGCCCTATAACTAGAGATGTGTGCCAAGATTTTAAGTGCCTAGCAAAAGCATTGTAGAAAAATAAACTAGGTCCCAGTAAAAAAATAAAATAACATTGTAGCCCTAGGTACGGTACGCATGTTTGCATAATTATGAGCCTAGGAAAAAAGAAAAAAACATTGTACATAATAGCTGGCTATGGCTGTAGTAACAAGTTATTTTTCATCTTATAGTTAGGTATACTGTACCGACTACCGGTATAGGTATCATTTTACACGAGTCCAAACAGTTAGGCTACCAAAATAATTCTCTTGCGGGCCTAAGGCCTAGATTTCTTGACAGTCTCTTACCTTAGATGAACTCCTCTTGGCTGCCTCACTGTCCGAGCTCGAAGGACTTCGACTATGCGAACGGGACTTGCGAGACTTGTGTTTGCTCTTCTTCGACGCTCTCCGGTCTTCTTCCGAATCGGAAGGGGAACGACTCTTGGAACGAGACGGAGATTTCCTGCGGTTCTTCTTGCTCTTTTTGGACTTCTTTGAACGAGAGTGATGGTGACTGCACGCCTCCTCATTCTCATGTTGAAAGTCCTTGAATATCCGCACTTTTTCAGACTCCAAAGAGATGGCATCGAAAGCGGACTCTCCTTCTATCTTGCCCGCGTGCTGTTTCCCACGTTGTATTATAATCAAAGTCGTATGATTTTAGCATGACTTTAAAAGCAGCTTCCAATTTCTTGAATTTCCTAGCTTCTTCTTTTAATCTTTCCCGTTCACGAGCTTCGGCTTTCTCCAAAAATGCATTGTATGTTAATTTGACATTTCCAGCGTCCAGAGTGGCAGACCGACGATCTTCACAAACTACTGTGGCAAACTCCTCAAATGAGGTGGTTATTTGAACATCAAAGTCTTTTTCTTTAAGAATTTCTTTGATAATCTTCTTCTCGTCGTGGAATCTAGATTTCAACTCTTCAACATAGAACTTGAACATATCAAGTGGTGTGGAGCCTGGCTGTCCTAGCATGGCAGAGAAACGGATGTCGGCACTGATGATCGGGTACAGTTCAACCCAAAGCGACATGGAGGTGAGTTTGCCCTGCTCATGCAGCTCATCCAGAAGAGTCGCAAAAGCATCGCGATTCTTTCGCTGTTGACGCTTGATACGTTTTTTCTTCACATCCTTCTCGAACTCCTCCTCGTTTTCTAGCTGTCGAATATGTTCCTCAAATACAATAAGCGCATCTTCTTTGTCCATCCCCAACAGCTTGGCGTCATCGGCAAAATTAATATTTTCTATCAACATTTGCTGAGCTTCTTGCCATGTCGTGTTGTGTGTTATGCTGGTCATTGCGTCCAATATTTCTGCCAGGTGTTTCATGTTTCGTTTCTTCATTAGCTTTGACTCTTCTTTTCACGCTTTGCTAAAGAGAACAGGACGTCTCCATATATATCTCGACGGTCTGCATCGGCGACATTTCGCCAAACGTCCATTTGACCGAATAAATCTTCGCAGCGGTAGTACTTCAATGTCGAGCACATCTTCTCGGTGGTCATGAGGAATTCTTCGAGATCTTCTTTCGCTTTCTTGACACGTTGCCTGTTCTCTTCGCGTTCGTCTTTCAGTTTCTGGGTTTTGTACGCATTAAAAGCAACCTTCTTTTCATTAAGTTTACTCAATGTTGGATAACGTGGATCAGTGCTGATTAGTTTCACTGCCGCTTCCCACGACGCATTACTCGGCACGTTCCTCTCCCTCAACATGTCTTTAAAAGCTTCTATAGCTTCCTTCTTGTCCTTAAAGACGAGCTTGGGTTCCGGAGTATTGGGGCCACTCCCCGATGCGGAACCTCTTGCAGAGCTGCTGTCCTCGTTGAATTGCGGTGGCGGAGTGGGGATACTCGGAGACATCGCAGCGAGAGTGGCCGCCATAGCTTGGTCCATTGCCGACGACGAAGATCCCTTGGTCACCCCCATCGGGGGAGGGGTGTCGTGACTGCCCATTATGGGTTGGAAACCCATGTGCAAGGGTAAGCCAGGGGGAGCAGTACCAGGAGGCAAAGAAATACCACCAGGAGTTCCCGGAAGTAATGGCATACCAACAGTTCCCGGTGGGAGAGCAATACCTGGGCCAGCTCCCGGTGGGAGGGAGATGTTGGGTGCCATGCCGGGTGGTAGCGAGATCACAGGAGGGGTTCCGGGAGGCAGTGAAATGCCCGGCGGCATGATCATCCCAGGGGCAGGTCCCGGTGGCAGTGAAATGCCAGGACTTAACTGACTCACATTAGGACTGGAAGTCGGAAGAAGGGGACTTGCCACGTTAACGGCCCGCATCATCTGCGACATGCCGGCGCTGCTGGGAGGAGCTGATTCTTCCATAGAAATTCGAAACTTTAGCTCTTCCAGCTCTTTAGGGATAGTCCAACGTGATTCTTTGGTAGTGACGTTATGATAGTATGTTTTACCATTGTCCGATTGGTATTCCTTCCACGGACACTGCGATAAAAGCAGTTCGCCTGGAGATTTTAGCTCATCTGGCTTTTCCCACAAGCTCTGCTTTGTTGCAGTATTGTAGTAATAGGTTCGGCCGTCTGGTGCTTGGTGTTCTGTCCAGTCGCTATTTTCTCCGTCGGAGTTTTCTGATGCATCATTAGGCTGTGGAGTTCCATTTAAGTTATGGTTTGCTCCCCTTGGAATATGTATTGGAGAATCACCATTGGACGGTCCAGATGGCATTCCAAAGCCAGGAGGAGGGATTGAGAACATATTCATGGGTGGGGGTAGCATGGGAGCATGACTACCCTGTATGTGTGGGGGTGGCAGACGATACCCGTGAGGTCCTGTCGGCAAATCTCCCATCTTGAATGTCTAGGCAGATGTACAGAAGCTGTAAAAAAAAACAAGCCTTATTTTTATATTTTTGCCAATTGGTAGGCCTAAATAGGGCCCATTAGGCCTACTTACTATGGCAACCTAGTAGGCCTTGGCCTACCTAGGCTATCTGTAGGCCTAGTCCCTAGTTTTCAAATTTCAAATTAATAGCCTAGTCTACCCAAAGTCCTGAAAATAAGTGAAAATTTTATTTTATAACGTTCAGGCCAATCATTATCACTTTACCAACACAACAAATTTGTATTTTATGTAGGTCCTACGGTAGCCCCATGCCCCCAAAGTGCAGCTACACCTTAAAGGTTGATCTAAAACAGATTCTTCACAACGATATCGGGAATAGTAGGCCTAACTAGGCTTAGGCCTATTTTATAGCCTACCTAACTGTAATGAGCAGGCAGTGATAAACAATAAATCAATAGCCTAGCTATTTTCCAATGAAAGGTAGGGGCCTATAGGCTAATTTTAACAACAGCGACAGGAGGCTACTATTGCGTCTTGCTAAAAAATGTCCCACCTCCCTAGCTGAGTTTTGGTAAACCTTGCAAACAAATCTATTTGACAATGCTGTTAAATCTTTCATTCTGGTTGGTTCCACTTCCACCAGTAATATTGTAGGTGGCCTAATAAGAAGATCAATCTTGGTGAACATTGCAGTTACAGTTACAGGGAATTTTAGTCCAGCAACGGGAATGTTACGTGCGTGTTTGTGTGACGCGTGTCTTAGGCTACTGTCATGTTAAAACAAAGGTTGTAGTTTACCGTTTTGGAACTTGTTTGATTAAGGGGGTCCAAATAAAATCACCATGTTTTTCACTAAAATACCGGTACCTACTAAAAAATACGTGAAAACAAAAAAACAACCAAAGAACTACAAAACCTTTGACGTTGCAATTTTAAGTAGGTTGGCCTACCTAGGCCTATAGGCTCTAAAGAACTTTCGTTTTAAAATTAGCAACGTTAAAGGTTTTTGAAGGTTGTTTTTGTTACTAAAACAGCAAAACAAGAATGATTTTATTTTGGATCCCCCAACCGAACAAGTTCCTCCGTTTTTTGCTGTTAGGCCTAGTTTAGGGCCTATCGTTGCCAGGCTGTTGTAGATCAACTTTTTAAAGGAGGACTGACATGGTGATGGTAAATTTTAATATAGTATTCTAGATACTATTTAACGCCAATATGTGCCAACATTTAGAGCTGTCAGTCAGCATGGGTACCTGCCGTTTTGTGCGCACGCCTTTTCGTCTAACTAGCAATGTGACGACATACTGGTGCCTAGCCACTAGAAGATGATCGAGGCGGCAATATAATACCACACGCAGTAAACGTTCTTCATAATATCTTTCGCGCAATGAATGGCAGAAGAACCAAAATTCGTATACGTACAGTAGAATATTCGTGCACGATCATGCCGCAAACAGATTGGAATTATGTCTCTTAGCGGATTGGCAATTATTTAATGAAAAATAACACGCGTTTTAACTTTCATCTCCTCGCTTCCACCCGCCATTCGTGCATGTGGTTCGGGCCTCACCGGGAATCTTCGGCACTCGCTACCGGCTGTTTCGGAAATTGTTCACGGCGAGAGCAAGTAGCGAGAGCGACTGCATAATAAACTACCCTGTTCCTCTGTTTGCAACGATTTTAATCAAACTGTTATGCACAAAATGCTCATCTAACTCAATATTGTCATTATCATTATAGCACCATGGACCATGCATGGTTTGCTGGTTTCGATTCTCATAAAAATGCTATGAACGGTGAACTTTCACTTTTACTACTCTTCATACAATTTAGAGTAATCAATCAACCACGTACAGAATCGTGGTGAATAACATAACTTCATCAATAGAATAGAAGAGACACATCGCCTGCGTTATAAAACTCGACAAAATATTTATTTATTTCCTTTTAACTTCTATTGCGCCATTATTTCTGTGATGCCTAACGACAATAATTATACCTATTCATTAATTTTAAATGCTATTCTAGGTATAACTGATATGCGTTAAATAAAGTATGGAAAATAATTAATTAAAACCTAGTCTTAGACCAGGAGGATAATTAAAAAACAAAACACACGAACAATAACCACGGTCAGAAATAGAAACACTTACCAAAACTTACGCGTTTTTTGGTATGTGTTTTTTTAAATATGAAACACATAAAAAGCAAGTAAATCTTAGGCATCCGCATACATAATATTATACATAAAACTACTCTATTATTGCTACTCTATAAAAAAATAAAAAAATAAAATAAAGCAATATTTATCAACAAATTCAATCAGAATTAGGACTCACCTCAACAATGATACGCAATGTAATTAAAAGAAGAAATGAAGGTAAGCTTACCTCAATCGAAGTACCGCTCAACATGACCATCAACAACTTTGAAACCTGTGTATTCACCAGTGGGACTCGGGAACTCGATTTTTATTCGTTTTACCACACAAGAAGGAATTACAAAACGTTCGTGTTTACCAATTGAGTGCCATCCATTTACCCAATGCACAAACTGTGTGTATGCCAAGTGTCGAAAATTATCATTCGAGGAAGATTTATATCTACTTTTCTCTTCCTTACTTTTTGCAATACTATGCAATCTATGTCGCACTGACAACAATACGTCCCTATTTAGCACAACACTATCAAATGATTCATGTTCTGTTACACACGCATAATCACCTTTTAATGTTTTGATTATCAACGAAGTGTTACAGCACGCGCGTTCTACCAGACAAATGTTCTCGTCGCACTCACTACAGGTACACCAATCATCACTATCAAACAATGCATTACACGAATCTTCCTCATTTGAACAATGTTCTGAATCTCTTCTTTGACGACGTTTTGGTTCAAATAAATACGGCTGTGTTGTCTTGCTTGCCATCGGTCCACGATATTATACAATACTGACAAGTCAATGCCAACGCCTATACTGAAAGAAAACACTGTTTTCTGAGAAAAAAGACAAGTCGAAGATGCATGTCGTGTAATGTCGTAATTCATCGGGGTCGCATCGCGGACACTCCCCGTAAACGAAGCTATCTTTGAAGATGCAAAAGCCGGGAGCGGAAGTCACCAGAGTCGAAATCGCGGCACCCCCCACCCCCACCCCCCAAGTGGCGACAATCTTTGAAGGTGTAAGGCCGACATCCGTTTGTTCTACTTCATACTTCTGAGTTGTCAAACCGACACTGGTCTACTCTTTGTATTTTCAGTAACAGATCAGTCTCACACCACGTCGGACCTCGAATGTGTGCTTTGGTGTAACAAGTGCGTAAGTGCGCGTTTCGATATAGCTATTTTATTTTCATAATGCCGCAGTGTTGTGTATACGGATGCAGTAAGCGAGGGGGTGCATTGTCAGAAGACGGGGTTTCACTTTTGTCCTTCCATACGTTTCCTAACAAAGACAAGGACAAAAGTAGGTTTAAAGTTTGGGTTCAAAGAGTAAAAAGAAAACATTTCACACCAACAAAAAACTCGTGCGTTTGTTCCGAACACTTTGTGCAAGACGATTTTGAAATGTCTGCATTGGTTTTAAAAGACAATAAAAATGGCTCGAGAAGAAGGTTAAAAAAGTCGGCAATACCATCAGTTTTCAAGTACAGTGAACGTAGTGAACACAATCGAAGCCGCGAGTCTGTATACATTCGAAAAAAAACTGTTGCGGAAGCAGACAATATGTTGAATGTAGTGAGTGACAGTCGTACGTCAACAAGTTTCAACGCGGGGGTGAATGACGGCACTGATGTACAACACGATGTGTACACAGAATCGTTCAGAGATTGTGGGATTCAGTGCGACTTGGGAGCTGAAACATACAAAAATATTGCCCCTCTTTTTTGGACGGAAATGTCTGAAACGGAATCTATAGGCCTACCCGAGAGTAATGACAGTGAATTTATCCCTAATGTTGCCGTTGATGACAGTGAATCTAGTGAAAGTGAAAGTGACAGTGAAAATGAAATGCGTGATTACAGCTCAAAATCAGGTGACAGTGAGGCCGAAGAGATATGTAACACCCTTGACTACAAGTACGCAATTGTAAGTTTGGCGCAGCTTGAGAAGTTGTTTGTAAGATGTATAGAATGTAATGCACTAATCAGTGACATGAAAGTGATAAAAACAGGTGCAATGATAACAATTAATTCTCACTGCTCGCAACACAAGAATGTGTGGCGCTCACACGAAACGAACAACGAGGGAAACTCGATCGGGAACATTGAAATACCCGCAGCACTATTTATTAGTGGCATTTCTATAACTACGTTTTTAAATTTTGCCCAAACTGCAAATCTTAATTTCATTTCTGAACGAACCTATTATCGTAACTACAGTACGTTCATTGTACCATGCATCAAATCAGTGTGGCTTGATCACCGAAAAGAAACTTGTGCGCAAATAAAAAACAAACCAGCTGTCCGACTGTCCGGAGATGGACAATACGATAGCCCTGGCCACTGTGCGGACTATTGTACGGAAACGTTTCTTGACGTGGACACAAATAAAATAGTAGATTTCACCGTCATGAAAAGAGGCATGAAACAAGGCGACATGGAAAAAAACTGCGTAGATGATTTACTAGAAAGGCTGATTGTAAATGATGATATTAAAAATATATCAACTCTTCTCACAGATCGTCACGTAGGAGTTCGTTGCCTGATAAAACAAAAGTACCCTGAAATATACCATTCATTTGATGTATGGCATCTCTCCAAAAGTTTTGGAAAAAAATTCAAAAAGAGTGCTTTATGTTCACCTGATCTTCTGGAATGGATGCCTAGCATTAAAAATCATCTATGGTGGAGCGCGGAGACATGTGGTGGTGATAGTGAAGTGTTGATTAAAAAATTTTTGTCTGCAAAATACCATGTATGCAACCAGCACACTTGGGACGTAAACAATACTGTTGAAAAGTGTGATCACACAGACTTATCAGACGAGAAAGTTGAGGACACGATGTGGCTAAAAAATGATTCAATCGCTCACAGGAAATTATGTACAATTATTCAAGACAAAAGATTTCTTGAAGATTTGCGTCACGCTAAACATTACCTGCACACGGGAACACTGGAATCGTATCACAATCGTCGGCTCATTTGGCTGCCAAAGCGGGTGCATTTTACTCACCAAGGCATGGTAATGAGATCTATTCTTGCTATTCTGGACCACAACAACAACATAAATAGGACACTCAAAGGACAAACACTTCAATATTCTAAGGCAGCAAAGCAATACGTTGTTAGGAATAAGTACGGGAAGAAAAACATCTCGTGGCGGAGAGATTTGTTGGCCATCATTACGGAATATGTGGATAACCCAACATTCATTTCTCCACCTGATGACGAGTTTGATCGCCTGTACTCTAAGTACGATGCGAACGCTCCATCGCAATCCGCACCAAAGCCATCTCTGCAGGAGGCCCTCCAGGCGCGATTCTCTCGATTCCAGTGACTTGTAAGTAGACCTACTTCCCTTGTTCTGTACTTTTACTTACAGGGGTGTCAAACGACTAATAAATCCCTATCGATATCGAGTCTTGATTAATTGTAATCGCATCGAAAGTAATCAATTTTCGTTTTTTATTCGTCATCGTTCAAAGATTAATCTTTTTTAAGTTTGCAGGTACATCAATCAATATTAAATATTCGATAATCGTTTGACATCCCTATTTATGTGACAAAGGGTACAAAAAAAGTGGAATATATATTGGGTTGATATAGTTGGGGCAGGCTACATATTATACCATTAAATAATGTGCATAGTCATATTTATTTGTTTATTCTAGAGATTTTCCTCTATTGAGTTTAGTGTATTATTTGGTATTATACGTGGTTGATTTATTTTATGTCCAGTAATAAAGTAATAAATATAATGTGTACCGTCTCGCTCAAGGTAGCTCTTTAGGGTAGCCCAGCCCTGCAGTTATTATGGACCATCCGGTGACGAGCGAGGAAGAAGGCTGCCGTACTCGCCCTAAACACGTTGAGCGCAAGGCGGTCGGTGCGGGAGGCAAAAGTTAAAACACATGTGTTTGTATTAAATTATATTGGCAAGCCCCTAAACAACATAATTCAATTCTGTTTGCGGCATACTTTGAAGCGAATATTCTGCTCTATGTATGCGAAAATTGATTATGCTGGCGATTATTGCGTATTAGATGTAAGAATGAACGTTTGCTGCCGTGCGATATAACACTGCCGCTTCTATCGGGGCCGAGTGGCTAGGCCAGTGTGACGTCACACACTAGTAGACGAAAACGGGAGACCAAATATCTCGAAAACGAGTTGACTTAGAGAAATGCTTTTTTCGGCAATCGTACTTATTTCAGACGCAAATTAACTTTGCTTTGCCATGCCGGTCCTCCTTTAAAGACTGGCGATGGGCCATGGCAGGACAACCACCTAGCATAGCTAGGCCCTAGGCTTATATCAGGCATTTGAGTTCACTCTAAAGCCAAGTACGTATGTTTAAGTTACTTCAAACTAAGCTATAGCCGGTGGACTGTGGTGAACATAGCAATTACTACGTTTACATGCAGTTTTGAAAAAGTTTTGACTTGAGTCAAGTCAAAACGATGACGCGTTTACATGATACAGATCTGAAAACGTTCTCAAACTATTATTTAGTTCACTTATTTCCCGGTAGACAGCACAATGTAGCCGACCGTATTAAACAAATTCCACTGTTTTCTAAAGAAGAAAATTTGTAATTTTATTGCGTACAACGTAAGTATAATTTCGTTACATGACCAAAAACATTTGCTGTAACCTTTAGAACATAATTCAGAATAACAAGATCACGTTCTTAACTTGCTTTTAGCAAACATAACCTCAAATTGCAAAATAACAAGAGGTTTTGGTTGCAGCCAGGTGTAGGCTATACATGACAGTTTTCGTCACCTCTACTAGCAAACAGGGGTGACTTGAACCGATCCAAACCCAGATTCGATGCGTATACATGCAGTTTTGAAAACTCAAAACGTTTTGAAATCGTTTTCAAACCTGCATGTAAACGTAGTTGGGCCTAAATGTATGCCCTCTTGTGGAATTTAATTTTTCTCAATGACGCACACAGTTACAGTTATTCGTCAATGTTTACACCGCGGCATTGAATAACCCAAAGGGATTGGATACACAAAGACCGTTGTACACTCTTCCCTGCATGCCTAGCCTAGGCCTACCGACCGCTACTGTCGCAAGGAATTCTAGGCCTAGCCTACCTACTAGGCCTAGGCCAAGCTTTGTGCATCCTACCTACGTAGGACATGTGTCAAAATCATTTTTGTAAAGTCATTCGATTGAAAGGCCTGCTAGGGAAGAGCTTACAACAAAAACAAAATCCTTATGAAAAAACTGATCAGAAGCCGTACCCTGTAACTAAAAACATGCCCAATCAATTCGATCAAGAGTCTTGTATATCTTATTATTTTTCTAATACTCCTTTCAACAGTGTAGGAAATTACTTATAAATAACATACCCTAGGCCTTACCTTTGTATTTATGCCTAAACCCAACGCCTAGAAGTGGCCTTTAACCTAACATTTTCAACAAGTCACACACAACACGACCACGATAAAATAGACTTAAGCGGTTGAATGTTTGTGTGAATATTTCTTATTTACCTTCACAAATGGTAGGGTAGGCTAGCTAGACTACTTCTGAGTTAGTAGGATTAGCCTAAGCCTAGCTATATTGTAAGTTTCTCCAAGAGTATAAAAGTTAGCTTCAGCAAACGCCAAACACAATATCCACCATCTTTTAACCGGTGAACTTGTGAACTGACTGATCACCGCCGTCTGGATGTACACCTTACGTAGATCCAGACGGCGGTGAGTTTAAAATCAACAATCTGTTTGTCGGTACATGAATCAACAATCGGTTTTGTCGGTACATGCATACATAAAATTTATTTATTAATCATTGTGCAACAAGCTTCGAAAAGGAGTGATCGTTCCATCAGGTAGGGCCTAAGCTATACATGGCACTCTTGCCGCTAAGCGGGTCCAATTTTAATAGTTAATACTAACCTCTCCACGGCGCTTCGCGCCCCCCCCCCCTAACCTAGGTTTTCCTAGCAACAATTTATGCTACGAAAAATAACGTTTTTAAAAGGTGGACCCGCTTAGTGGCAAGAGTTCCCCTATACATATTATTAACTTTAATTTCCCTTTGGGACCGCCTAATCTTTCAAATCGAAAGTGCAGGGCCTAGGGTAGCCTGGGCCTAGGGTACCCTAGGCCTAGGCTGGGCCTAGGGTAGCCTAGGCCTAGTCTAGGCCTAGCCTAGGCTAGGAGGCCAACATTCCTGTAGCCTGGGGCCCTTCCATACCCTAGGCAGTTATTAATAGTATTTGTCGTTGGCCATAGGTCTATTAGGCCTAGCCCCTGGGGGTCGGTATTTTTTCGGTTTGTATGGGCCAACTTTTTAACAAGGGAAAAGTTGGGGTGGGGGAGGGCCCGAAGCACGTACATGTTTCGCAGTTTTAAAAAAGTTGGCCCATACCAACCGAAACAGTACTTTTCTGTTAGCTAGGGGCCTAGGGCTACTTTAAACCCCGGGCTAATGTTCAAAAAGGTCTGCACAATTGCCCAATAATGGCAACTGGACAAAAAAATGGAAGGGGGGTTGAGGTGGATCGCAAAGGGGGAAGAAAGTTTAATCTAATGGTGCGACGCGATGCACAATAATGCCTCCCTTTTCCGTGGGGCCTACCCTGGCAACAATAACGGGAACTTCGCCAAGTTTTAACTTCTGTAAGGGCTATTGTTTGCATTCCGTACTTTACCGCCCGGGAAAACCAATCAAAATTAAGTTGTCCACGGCCTGTTAAAAGTGTAGGTCTACACAAAATTTGTCAGCTGATAAGCCTAGATTATAAAGAGTTTTCAGAAAGGCTGTAATGTTTGTAGGCCTACCTACTCCTATTTTTTACACTTCACCATCTACTTCACGGGCCCCATTGCCGTTATCAGGCAATTATTGTGCATCGACCTGAAATACAAACAAACAAAGCGAGGAAAAATCAATCTGCCACTGGTGAATGATCAACAACTTTTGCTTAAAAGTGAAACACAACATTTAGGCCTAGGGGTCTAGTTTGGTGAATTGTTGTGGTGTGGGTCACAATAAGTCAAAAGGAAATTCAACGACCGAACTTGTTAGACATGATTAAAACTAGCGAGCGATGCCAGAATCAACATGGCTAATTTTGAAACTTTAGTAGGCCTAGATTTTGATTATGTGTTTTGCTGCTAGGATTCTTTCAAAATCACCAGTTAGTTTACACAATCTCAACCCAAGAATTGATAGATGTATCCCTGAAGTGTTTGCTAGCTAGAATATAGACCGCTCGAAGTTCCTGATATGTGCTCTGAGGGCGGAATCTCGCTACACTCCAAGGAGGATAGGCCTACCTGCTGATGCGGAGTGTTTATCTCAAAATACCCTACGCTCGCACCATTAAGAATCCTAATAGACGAGAGTTTATCGTACCGGTAGTAGAAATGACAATACTAACGAACAGCTAGCTCGTGCAAAAATTTTAGCCTCAGATAAACCCATGTTTTAGATCTTTGCAAAGAACATGAGTGAGTTTTGATAATAATTAAAATAAAGCTCCTGAAGGTTGCTTGGCTTAGCACGGGTGTCCCTTTTAATTACCGGTTGGCCTTGTCAAAAATATAAAAACAGACATCTAGACTACCTACAAATAGGCCCGTGTGGATCAGAATTACTCCAAAATAATATTATGGCCTACCGGTTACTGTATGAGATTCTTTCATGTAAACCTTAGGGAAATGCCTAGGACTAGACCACCCTAAATAATATAGGTTAACTTTGTTGAAATTGTTAGTTTTGTGCATTCAAATGCAATTAGTAAACCTCCATTTATGCTGCCTCCCCTCACCTTCAATTAAATTTTCTAGATGAATGTAGTAGGCCTACAACGTACCTAGTCCTCCAAATTTTTGAATTGAAAATTGAAATCTCAGCTCAGCTTGTTTTGCAATTAAGAGCATCAAACAAGAAATAAGGGTACTTGTTCATTAACGGGCCCCCCTCCAAAAAATGTAAAAATTCAGTAAAAAAATTTCATTAGACAATCATAACTACTACATCTGGGCCCCTTTACTCCATCCGATTTCGGGAGGCCAGGAAAACACAATTATTTCGAACAAAACCTCGAAACATCCTTTCCGGCTACAAACTTTGCTCCAGGAGTGACACGGCCCATACGCCAACATACTTCACACAACAAAAACCTTTAACGTCACAATTTTAATATAAAGGACTTTCAATGGAAAAATACTTTCGTTTAAAATAGCGACGTTAAAGGTTTTGAAGGTTCATTTGGTGTCGTGAACGTCAAAAGTCAGCTGCACGGCGACGACTGCTCTCATGTAGGCCCACGCGTTTCAATGGACTGTACTCGCCTGAGTCACGTTTAACGTGTGAGTCAAGTTCACTGTTTGGGTCATATTTAACTCCTCACAAGTTGTAATTATTTATTGTAAACAGAAATAAGTAAAAAAAACGGCGATGGGGGGATCAATTAACAAAAATTGAGGGGGTCCCGTTTTAAAGGAAAAAGTACCGAAATAAGCAACATAAACAACTGCCAAAATATGTTAGGCTACTTTTCTCTATTTGAATCGCACTTGAGATACGGAATCGAATTTTGGGGAATAATCAACTCATATTGACAGGTGTTCATCACGCAAAAACGAGCAATCAGAGCATTGTGTACACTTAAGCCGACAGAGCATTGCAAACCCTACTTAATTAGGCTATACTAAACATTCTTACAGTTCCATGCCTTTAGTACATTCTCAAGTCAATTTTAGTCATAAGAAAAAACATCCACACTCTCACAGTCAACAGTGGCATGTATAGCCTACACAGTTACACACCCACAACACAAGGCACAAAAATGACTTCCATTTTTATTTTTTTTAAATATACCTAGGTCTAGGCCTAGGGTATGTCTTTATTCCTTTTGTTTTACACCAAAACATTACAATATAAGGAAAACATATTTAACACATTTTAAAGAAAATACAATGTAGGCCCTACCTACCAACAAAAATAAGAATTCTAAGGAAATGAATCCTCCATGGGCCTTGCGAAACAGCTCAGATAGAAAAAGGTAGGCCTACTAGAGATAATGATTTTACAAAGTGTAATAATAAATAAGGCACACAATAATATACAATTAAATAATTAATATAATTATTAATTTTATAAAAAATAAAATAATAAGATAATTTAATTTCAATTTTTTTTGTAATTGAACATAAAAAGCACAATTGTCAATATAACAATGATTATGAATAATTCTTTAAATAAGGTAAATAATATCAAAAATAGTGTGGACAAGTATAGAGCAATTAATAATTACATAGGCCTACATTATTTTAACTTTTGGAAAAATACGAAAAAAGAGGGGGTTTGGATGCGTCCGCCCCCAAATTAACCACTGATCTAGAAGGAATGTATAAGCGGGGACTTTGGAGCAGTCCTAGCAAGACACATAATAAATTTGAAGGTTGTTCCGAATTAGCCTTGTTTATTCTAGCACTTTCTGCGGGTGTTAATTGTGTACAGCAGCTACAGCTTAGCTTGATTGATTTGGCGTTTCATACTTAACCCTCCGTCACTCGCGCGGAATTTCTTAAAACCATCCCTCGCGTGGGTTTCTCAAACCCCAAATTATTTTGGGCTTAATTAGTGCAGTAGGATGTTTTGGGTATTTCTTTCTGTGCTCATATGATTTGTGGAACTAGGCCTACTATGTAGGTGGTTGTTACTGGAGGACAGTGAAATAAAAAGCCAATGAACCTTTTTGTATGCAATATTTTTTTATTGTATTTTTCAGATTTAAAAAATGGACATTTTCAAAATATTCAAAAAAGGTGTCAAAATAATGCAATTTTAAGTTTTGTTTCACTTTTTAGTAATAAACATGAACCATTAGTAAAATGCAAGAAGAATTTTCCAAAATTCCAAAATTTCAAAATTTAAGCCAAAAATAGCATTGGTTTCCCTATGCAGTTACGGTAACGTGATCACTCGCGCGGGGTTTCAGCAACCCAGCCCACGTTTAGACCGGCAATATAATGACACTTAAAGCCCTAATGATTAGAGGGTTACAAATTTTGCTAACAGATAGAGTGACTTGAAGGTACTGAAATCTAGAGTCGGAAAAACGTCCGATGCAGAAAAACAGAGTCAAATGTAGACCCTGGATGTTTGTAGAACCCCACGCGAGTGACGGGGGGTTAAATATATCCGTCTCTAAAGTTTATTTATCCTTGAGATAAAAAAGTGACCATCGACGGACGCGTCGGGTTATGGGTTGAGGCAGCTGCTAAGGTTGTCGCGTGAAGTCGTAAAATAGACCATCCTAGAAGTGAGGGTTTTCTACCTGCTGTATTTCTTCCTGTTCTATTTATCATTGATATTTTTTTTGTTTAATTGCAAATATCTAATAACGTTGTTAAATATTAAGCGTGCGTCTTGAATGTCATTTTTTTGGACGAAATTCTACGATAAAAACTGGCTGAGTTACGGATTATGCTTCTTTTGTTAATATTTTTATATTTCAGTCAGTTTTGATCGTAGGGCACTAGGGAAAAAACAGCATTTCATAACTCAAGCTACACATTTGAACCACGTTATAAATACATGCAATTTTAAAAAAAATATTTCGCTGAATAATTATTTTATCACAATAGATTTGAAATGTGCGGAGGCAGGTAGAAATAAACCCATGTTCGCTCCCAAATCGGTCACGCCAAAAAAAGGTGGAAAGGGGAAAAAAAACAGACAATAGAAAGGGACGACCGATCCCGGTCTCGTTCGCGGATGGTCACTTTGATCTCAAGGATATATACACTTTAGTTGTCATTGATGGTGTCTGGGCCTACAGGGTTGGCTTGGTTTTGCTTTAAAAATTTAATGTCCCCACTGAAAATCAGTTCTGTAACAGAGTTCAAGACTCCAAAAAGACTCTAAATTCAAATTTATTTAACAATGGCCTAAGCAATAAGTTTTTTTAATTGTAAAATCATTAATTCCTGTGTTTTAGTTCAGCCATGCCAGGACACGTTGCAGTGTTTCAGTGTGCAATAACAGCAGGGGCATGACCAATAATGATCCTTTACTGCAGCACGTTAAGTACCATAATTTCCCCAAAGACAGGGGTTGAGAAAACAGTGGGCTCTCCTATGTCGCAGGGAGGGCAAATGAAAACCCGAAGGCCTGTCGTGTGTTTTTCGAGCACTTTGAACCAACGGATTATTGTTTCGGATCTATACCCCAAAAGCCGAAAGGCTTACTACGGCTGGACACCTCCGAAAAAACCGCTCAAGAAAACGGCC
>JAMZAV010008315.1:0-22601 GCA_024449915.1 Sweltsa coloradensis
CTTTGAAGCGCCTATTTCTCAGTCCTCTCAAACAAAACCTACATTCTTTTTCACAGCCTTGAAATGGCAATTCTATTCAAAACCACACTTTGACCCGGCGGGAAAAAATGGCTCTGTTATGATGTGAAGTACTTGAACCAATCACAGCTCGGGGGGGTCCCAGTCTGCTGCCAAGAAAAAATGTCATTAAAATACACAAAAATGGTAACTGGCAGTTAAGTGGTTTTTAAAAATTTTAATCCCAAAGTATTACTACCAGATTACTGGACTTGAAATCCCGGGCTTTAGAAATTTAACGAAGGTCTAATTCCAATAATATCAAATTATATTTAGATGCGCGACATTAAAAGGGACACTATGGGGAAAATCCCCAAGGGGGTATGGACGGAGGAGAAACAGGATCCCTATATTTATGGTTGCAAGACACTTTATGACATAGATTAATTTGCAAATTTTGGGCATAAGAGAAAAAGAAGAAGAAGAAGAAGGAGATCAAATCTTACCCAAATGCCCAAGCCCAACCCCATTTGAACCTATTCAGTTTGCCGGTAGGGCTACTTACATGGGTGGTTTATCCCCGAACTGCATCAAGTCTGCTGGCTGATCGCTCCGCGCCTCACCCCTTTTTTCCCTGGCAGTTCCGGGGGTGTGTCCATACCTGGGAAGAAAAGGGTTTTTGCGAGAGCAAGTTTTGTTGAGTTGGTTGAGTTGATTTTTTTACTGTTAGACTGATAATCAAGGAGGGCTTGTCCATGTTTCCAAAAGCAGTAGTACTGCTTGGGTTCCCAGTTCCTATGGCCCGGCGGGAAATTGGCCCAACATGGCAAATCTAAAAGGCTAAAAAGAGGTAATTTACACATTGCAAACCCCAGCTATTGGGGTAAGTTTTTCTCGCAAACTAGAGGCGAGTAAAAATACCTCTTTAACTTTTTAAATTTTATTTTCATTACAGGCGGGCAATATGACCTAACCGGGTTAAGCCCCCTAGTTTTTTCACGTCGCGTCGTCGAGCTCCGACGTTAAATTCCCAACCCCCCAACCTTCCCTCCGGTAAAACTGGTTGTGAACAGCTGGATGCGGACAAGGAAAAATGGATGGTATCGTGAATCGACCCTTTGAGTGAAAACATTATTAGCTCCGTAGAACGGGTGAAAAAACAAGGGGTTGATTCTGGATACCTGTTTTCTTCCATTTTCTCCCATCATAATTGCAGTTGTCCTGCAAATATGATGTTTGCTAAAGCAATTTGGGCGCTCCCTATCAGAAAAAAACTTTATCGTATGAAAACGGCGACCAAAAATTTCCTAAAATTTTTCATTTAAAGTAACTTATTTTAACTCTTTTTTTAACTTTGAAAACAACTAATCATCAAAAAAAACAACATAACTCATTTCATAAACTTACAATATCACTGGCGGGCAATTGACCCCAACGTTTTTTAAAACGCCCTATAGCTTCTCCGTCGTCATGTAAAAAATTGGAAAAAGTAAAGTGCAATGATAAGAACAAAAAATTATTATTTTTATTTCTTAAAATTTACTTTCCCCCCTATTTCCCCACCGCCCACACACGCCCCCAACGCAGTCCTTGAGGTGAAGCCGGGGCACCCTGGGCTTCCCCGAGCCCGGGGCGGATCCCCCCCCCAAACCCTCACCGCTTGGGGCAGCGCAGCTCCAGCTGTCTGATACGCGCCCTTCCACCTTCTTAGGCACGCGCGCTGGTAGTTGCTTCACCGCCCTTGTCTTTACCCCCCCGCTTAAAAATAGAGTCGGCCAGCACGTGGATGATCGCTTATTCCACCGCCCACCACGTCCGCCAACGGTGTTTTCTTCCCCACCCCCTTGTAGACTCCCCATCCCCCCCCTTGTCCCACCGCCTCACTACTAGAGCCACTTAGCACGTTAATGTTTTGCTTCATTCCACCGCCTGCCAGTGCCAACTGGTGCCTCTTTTCCGATCACCGCCTTGTAGAGTCGCGCCCGCACAGCTGGTGGACGGCCGCGAGGGCAGGGAGGGGTCTTGCCTGACATCGGCTGCTGAGCGGGGGGTGCAGTACTCGTAGGTGCTCACCTAGGGAGACGCAGGTCGGGCACCCCGCCACTCCGCGCTGCAAAACGTGGGGACGAGCTGTTTTCATCAAGGAAGTGAAGGTGCTAGTACACTCAAGTCTTTACTGCAAGCTGTGTGACCCCCGCCTTCATGAACCTGTATTATTTAAGAAGTCATAATCTGGGTGGTCAAGGTATACATGAAAATACAATTTCGCTGGTGGTGAGACTATGGGTTGAAACATACCGTAATCAAAATAATTTTAAAAATGTTTTAAATTTGTTAAAGGAAGCCCCAAGCTCAAACGCAAAGGGGAAGACCCCGCCCCATGAACGAGGCAGGATAGAAAAGGGGACAGTCTTTTATTGGGTAGCAAGACGAAAATGGCTAAAAAAAGGGAACTTTTGCACAAGAAAGAAAAAAAAAGATTTGAACGAAGGACCAAGATAAGCCTCAAGGCCTATTTGTAATATGGAATATATGGAATAGCCATCCAGCAGTCCTTAATTTCAATTAAACGATCATTTGTCAGCCGATATTTACTGGATGAAGGAGTCGTTAACAGGATCGGTTAACAGGATCTCAGAAATCGTATGTTGCAACTAAGTGGGTAGAAAAATAATTGTTTGTGCGTAAATATTGTTGATAACTCACGGAGCCGTGGCGCATTTCAGCAAGATGGCGTCGTACTTGGGGTCGACGATCTGCTTGTAGTTGGGGGTCCCGTCGAAGTCCGAGTGATAGTCGGACCAGAAGAAGAGGTTGGTGGAGGTGGCGTCCTCTTCTGTGCTGGAGGTGGCGTCAGGGGGGAGGCTGTCCCAGTCCTCGGGCTGCTCGCCAGACGGCTTGCCGCTGAGAGAGGACAACGGTTATAATGCGCTGCTCTAGCCTAGGGGATCTAGGGAGAACTCACCCCTGCCTGCACAGATCCAGACTTAGGCAAGGCGAGGGAGGTGTTTTCGTTGTCATCGTTTTCTGTCGTCGATGTCGTCTGGGAGTTCGTCAAAGAAGTCAAATGGCGAGGAAAACAAAGTCGTTCTCGCAAACATAACCTAGTAAGTTGGGTATTTAACTGCTCCCCGAACCAGAGGCGAGCTCTGGCAGTCGTCGTCGGGGACCTCTCCTCTTTTCCTTGACGACCTCCCAGACGAGGACGACCATGACATCACGAACGAAGATTAAAACCATGAAGTTTACGACGTGCAGAACACCCTTTTCCTCCCCTACGCTTGGATGGTTCTTACCATGCATGGTATTATCCTCCATATTTCCCCTAGGCTAGAGTGGCGCATTATGACCCAATGGTTGATGCGTCCTTAAAACGAATAAACTTTAAAACACCTAAATTTAAATCTTTAAATGTCTATATTTTTACAAAATTCCACAACATGAAAATATATTAAAATTTTTAGTTGATAGTGCAAATGGCTAGACCGGCAAAGTATATTGAGTGGCTTGTGGCCAGGCCCAGCCCCCCTGCTCTCACCCCCCTACCCTGATAACTGTATCTGCTCGTACCTGTGCTCTGGGAACGCTCTCCCCAGTGTCCAGCCCCCCTGCTCTTACCCCTACCCTGATAACTGTATCTGCTCGACCTGGGGCTCGGGGACGCTCTCCCCAGTGTCGTGAACCCTCTCAAGTCTTGTTTGCTGCTTCTTTTTTCTCTTTTTCAAAACTGGACCCGAACTCTGGGGAACATCAAACTGTTTACCTAAAGGAATTTCAAGGGGGAACAAGACCAAGTTATTGAAACTCTATCTTTCTAGCTTTAGTAAACGTGGATAAAGTCTAGGTTTGGGTGCGATATTTTTTTTGAAATTGCGCCTCGTGAGGCAAGGAAGAGAAAACCCGTGCTGGACTGATCCACCACCATGTCTGAGCGGAAAGACCGTTTCCTCATAGTTTGTTTTTGTCTTCGTTCGTTCTTTTCCCTCTCGTCATCGGTCATCATCGTCGCTTGGTAAGTGGAGGAGGTCCCCAAGAGAGTGAATTCCCATGGAGCTCCCTCTAAAGTCTGTCCATCCTTGAGGTACAAAGTAGCCAGTGACTGTCAATACAAGTATCATTCGCCCCGTTCATTGGCTGCCTGCGGGGCGAGGCTTTTCATTCACAACGCTTCTCGGAGGGGTGGAAAAGGGGGGGGGGGGTTTACTTTTTTACCTCAAGGATGGGCAGACTTTAGATGTTTCAGGGAGTAAAATATTCCCCTATTTACCTACCTATTTCAGGGCCGGGGAAGAATTGGCCCAGAGCATGGCTCTGCTAATCGTAAAAGGCGATTCAGAGCAAAAGTCCACCTCGCAAAAAATCAGCTAGTAAGAATGGTAATTTTACTCCCCGACAAATTTGAGGCGACTCTGGCAGTCGTCGTCGGGCAACTCGTCCCCTTCGTTTGACGTCCGCTTTCACGACGACCAATTGACAACACGAACGATGAAAAAAGACGATGACGACCGGCGACGTGAGAAACCCTTTTCCTCCCCTACCCGTGGCTGGATTTCACCAGCGTGGGCCTCTCCCCCCATATCCCTAGGCTAGAGTGGTACATTTGACCTAACAGTTAACGCGAACTTAATCCAAATAAACCAATTTAAAGCTCGTCTTTTGCCTCGCTTCTTGACTTGTACGATCGGCTGAACGTAGGCTGTACTATCAATGTGCACGAAACACGTAGTTCCAGCTAAATGCAACAGGCAAACGTAGAATCTCAACACGTAGTTAATATCACCGACAGTGTTGGCACAAGATTTAAGCAGGAACATGATACCTTCCGTGCGGGAATTTTGTTATCTTTCCCAATCATAAGAAGAATTCTATCATATGTACGGCGACAAACTCTCAAAATTTTCATTCAAAGAAAATTTACTTAACATAATACCTAATTTAATTCTTAACCGAATTTTCTCTTTTCATTTAAAATAAAAATATTATTTTTGGACTTTTACTATTTAAAAAACTAAGAAAAATACAATTAACAAACAACACATACACTAATTATTATTTTCTTACAATATCACGGCAATCGTCAAAACTGAAGCGCCTTGTTTCTCATGTCGCTCGTTTGTCCTTGGTGCCGCATGACTTTGAGTCCCGTCGAGAGATGACTGAAAGTCTTTCCGAGGGTACCTCCTTCAATGCAAGGTACTGAGTTCTTTGAAAAAGCCTCAAATCTCCCTTCATAATTCTCCAAACGTCATTACCCTAGCAAGACACCTAAAGAGGGCATCAGAATTTCCTCGAGAAATAAAAGTAATTATCTTAAAAATAAAGCCAAAAAATGAAACCCTACAATGATGTGTGTAATGGGCCATATATTTTTATCTGGGTGTCATAAAGTTCCTGCAAAAGTTATTAAATAAACAATCAAATTTGCTATTAGAGTTTTACCTCCCTCAGTTCCAGAACTGATAGGCCTATAAGTGTTCCAAATTTGTAGGCTAATAGGCTTCTGAGTAATACTTTACCCAAAGTTCCCCCCGTCTTCGCCCGGGGTAGAATGTAGCCCAGAGGATGGCTCTGCTTAACGTAAAAGGCGAGGAAGGAGAAAAAGTCCACCTCGCAAACAACAGCTAGTAAGAGGGGAGTATATTACTCCCCGAAAGTAGAGGCGAGATCTGGCAATCGTCATCGGGGACACCTTCCCCTTCCCTTGACGACCTCCCCTACGACGATGACAACGACGAACACGACCGCGACGTGAGAAAACCCCCTTCCTGCCCTAACCCATGGCTGGTTCTGACCAGCATGGGCCCCTCCTCCCCACATCCCCTCGGCTACAGAAGTGCATATGACCTAACGGTTGACGCGCCCTTAATCCAAATAAACCACAAAAAACTCCTAGTAACTTGGGAGAGCTAGACACCCACATCACTGATGAAGGCCTACCGAGTGGCCTGTATTCACGGCTGCTATCTTAGGCCGCTCCACACTAGAATATACGTGACTTGTCAGTTTGCCCCCGGATCTGGCCACCTGTGTCTAAGACCAGTACATTACCCGCATGTCCAAAACTTGCTCGTTGTTCATTGTAGAAGATAAGTTCAAGGTAGATTGCAACATACTGTATGACACTTGAGGGAAAACTGCGAGTATTTCCTTCCCACCCTACCCCAACTGACTGTAACCGGTCATTTAGTGAGAATGCTTCCTAAGACATAAAATAAATAAATCTTCTTACCCTGACATTGCGCCCATTGCGAAATCGAGCCTCCCATACATCTTACGACGCTTAGCAATGTTGTGCAGTTCTTTTATCTCTGCGATGTAAATGTAACGTTCAGGACATGCTGTCATAACAAGGTGACTTCTGTTTGTTTACATGTTGACAGAGGAAACACGTGAACTGGATTGTTGTTGGGCGTGTGAAACCAAGGTCTAAAAAAATCTAGGAAGCATCAATCACGGCCCTCTAGATAACGTTATCACTGGACCGGACTGATTGCAGTATAAATACACGCTCAGCGAGGTAAAATTATGATTTTAAATTTTTTAAATTTATTTATTTATTTTTTATTTATTTACTTATTTATTTATTTTTATTTATTTATTTATTTATTTATTTATTTATTTATTTTTTTATTTATTAATTATTATTATTATCTACGTGAGTACCCGTCACCATCTTAGTTATTCATTGTTGATATGCTAGCAGAATGTTCCAAATGATGCCTTGCGCAAGAAATTTGATCTCTCGCAATCATATGAAGAAATTTGAACCTAAAATAACGGCGATAATCTTTCAAAATTTCTCATTCAAAGTTATTTATTGAACAAACTATCTTTCACATCAAACAAATTTCATTTTTTTATTTAAACTATTTCGCAATTATTACTATAATCTCCTTAATTTTATTTTATAATTTAGAAAATAATATAATCATCTAACACACCTAAACTCATTTCATTAACTTTTAATATCACAGGCGGCGCAATATGACCAAACCGGTTGGAACGCCCTAGTTTCTCACGTCGTCGTCCCTTTGAACGATTAAGTTGCTTTTCGACACAGAACAAGGCTTACAGTTAATTTACATATTCTTATTTCATACGTGGTATATTTTACAGTAATACAATTGACAATAAATTACGAAAAAAATGAATGGAAGTTGAATGAAATGAAAAATTTAAAAAACAAATGTGAAGTATGAATTATGAAGCACATTCATGAAAAAAAAAATACAATAATGCCTGTCTCGGGACATACCCTCCCTGTCAGCAAGTATTTGTAAATGTTGGGACATTTATTTTGAACACTGAGCCATGTGCAATAGTAATCGTAAAAGGCGATTCAAGAGAAAAAGTCCACCTCGCAAACATCAGCTAGTATGTCAGGGAGTATATTTAACTAGAGGCGAGCTCAGGCAATCATCGTCGGGGACACCTTCCGTACTTCTCGCCCCCCACGACCATGACAACACGAACGATGACAAAGACGCAACGACCGCGACATGAGAACCCACCTCCCTTCTCCCCCTTCCCCCCCTAACCGTAGCTGGTTCTGACCAGCATGGGCCTCTTTTCCCCGTCTGGGCCCGGGGTAGAATTGGCCCAGAGCATGGCTCTGCTAATCGTAAAAGGCGATTCAAGAGAAAAAGTCCACCTTGCAAACATCAGCTAGTATGAAGGGTAGTATTTACTCCCGAAAATAAAAGGCGGCTCTGGCAATCGTCGTGGGGGACCTTGCCCCTTCCCTTGGACGACCCCCCGGCGACGATGACAAAGACAATGACACCACGAAAGATGACAAAGAAAATTTGACGAACCGCGACGTGAGAAAACCCCCCTTCATCCCCTTTCCGTGGCTGGTTCTGACCAGCATGGGCCCCGCCTCCCCCCCCCCCCCCCCCCCCCTTAGGCAAGAGTGGTGCAATATGACCTAACGGTTGACGCGTCCTTAATCCAAATAAACCCAATCCCCCCATTTTCCTTAGGCTAGAGTGGCGCTTTAGACCTAACGGTTGACGCCCTCTTAATCCACATAAACCACCTTTGTCTTTGTCTTTGTTTGAATATTAAAATCTCGATATTAGATGGTAGATTGGAGTTAGTAAATTTGTCAGGGGATGTCCGAGGCTGCTTAAGAGGGCCAATGCCTTGCAATCGCATTAACGTCTGAGGAAAACCTCCCAGTCAGGATTGCCAGTCTCGACGGGATTTGAATCCCGGGGCCTCTCGAACCAGAGCTGTTACTAAGTGTAAAAGGAAAATCACTCGTGGATGAAAAAGGGTTTTTACAGCGGACAGCTGAACGATGTTTTACAAAGTATTGAGGACAATAAACAAACTTTTAATAAAGAAGCTTCAAAATAGTTTTTTTTAATACATTTATTTATTGATTATTGTAACATTATCAATTTGTCAATCTACCGTTTAGAAATTAGTTGCTCATAATATTTGTTCAATGTACTGTGCAGTTTTCACATGCGTTAAATAATAAAATACGTACATTATAATGGAGACTTAAATACTTTGTTCTATGTGAAGGATATAGGTACATGTACATTAATACATACATTTTTATTACGTACTTCCAATTTAAATAACAAAATGGACATTTCTCGATTTAATTGGTCGGGAAACACTCCCGTAGGTGGAATTTAAAGAATCCAACCTGATCGGGGTTCGAACCCGAGGCGCCTACCTGGAATGTGGGAGACTCGGGTTCGAACCCCGATCGTGATAAATCTTTTAACTTCTTAATTGTATTAAATATAAAATTTATATAATCCAATATTTTTTGTTATCTTGAATATGAACAGAGTATGCCAACATTAAAATTATTGTTGTTATGAATATACGTTGGTTATATATACAATCATACATACACGAATATTGTGCTAATATATGTGTATATGTTACTAATATTACTAACGATACTTGGTAAACAATATTAATAAAACAGCTGTAGTCTTGAGTACCACAAGAATTTCACAAAATATAAAAAATTTTACTTTTAGACATCCGAGGTATTTTAATAACAGTTGACAAAATGAATAAATATGACAATATTAACCCCTTACAAAAGCTCACCATTAGAAAAAAATGTATTTATTAATTTTTAAATATAATATTGTGGTAGTTTTTTAAAAATAATATTTGTATTGTACGAGATTTTGAACAGTAAATAAATAAATACATTTATAAATAAATAAATAAATAAAATTAAACTAATGCTCCCTAAATTTAATTACTCCCCAAAACTCCTCTTCCCTCCCCCCTTTCCACTAGAGGAGTCTTTAAACAATTACAATTCAACCCCCACCATGATTATCTTATGGGACCACCGAGAAAACTACTAGTGATTCAAATTTTAAATTCATCACTATTGTTAAATTCCTCTTTCCTTCCCGCTCTTCTACGCTTGATATCTCTAATAACTTACCCAAGTAGAACCCTGATTAATAAACTCAAACTAATCCGCCTAACAGACTATTAAGAAGTCCATGGCTTCCGAGTAGTCCACCGAGAAGCCCGTCGTCCCCGAGGAGTCCGTCCAGTAAGCCCCCTGTCTGTGCCGTCACCGTTGAGTCGCCCCCCCCCCCCCCCCCCCCTGAGGAGTCCCCCAGGAGATCGGTAGGTAGCACCACCCCGCTGACCCAACCAGATGCATCGCTGTTCCAGTCGAAGCCAAGAGCGTCTCCACCTAGCAGGTCCTCCAGTCCGCCAAGTGGCAGACTCCCCACGTCTAGACCGCCTAGTGGCAGACTCCCCACGTCTAGACCGCCAAGGGGCAGACTCCCCATGTCTAGACCGCCTAGTGGCAGACTCCCCACGTCCAGCCCGCCCCCGATATCTCCCAAGTAAGGCAATCCCACCTCAGAGTCTCCCTCAAGTAGTCCCCCCACGAGGCTGTCGTCTCCCAGTAGTCCTCCTAATACGCCGTCGTCTCCCAGAACTCCCCCTACTAAGCCGTCGTCTCCCATTACTCCTCCCAAGGTACCCCCGAGCCCCCCCGCCTGTGCACCCACACCAGGCACGGCCCCCCCGAGCCCCCCCACCAGTGCACCCCACACCAGGCACGGCCCCTCCGAGCCCCCCCCACCACAGAACCCACACCAGGCACGGCCCCCCGAGCCCCCCCGCCAGTGCACCCACACCAGGCACGGCCCCCTGTGCAACCCTGGGAACCTGGACCCCCTGAGTTCCAGCTCCTACGTGAGCATGAATCCCATCCGTTCCAGGCAGCCTCAAGGGATTCTCCATCGCGAACACGTCGGCTTCTACTGGCAGAGATGCTCCAGTCACCGGGAGCTTAGGAGCTCTGACAACAGTTGAAGGAACTTGTGGCACTGGTACTTTGACATTTGCCGGTACTTTGACACCCTGCTTGAACTTTTGGGCGTTGGTACATTTACAGCTGCCTGTACTTGTGGCGTAGGTACTTTGACATTTGCCGGTACTTTGACATCTGCTTGTACTTTGGGCGTTGGTACATTTACAGCTGCTTGAACTTTTGGCGTCGGTACATTTACAGATGCATGCACTTGTGGCGTTGGCGCTTTTACGACAGCTGAAGCCAGACCTCCAAGTAACGCATTTGGATTTAGTGCTGACACTGTATCATCAATAACTGAAGGTACATTTCCAAGTAGCGCATTTGGATTTAGTGCTGACACTGTATCATCAATAACTGAAGGTACATCTCCAAGTAGCGCATTGGATTTAGTGCTGACACTGTATCATCAATTACTGAAGGTGCATCACCAAGTAGCGCATTTGGATTTAGTGCTGACACTGTATCATCAATAACTGAAGGTACGGACCAACACGCAACTTTGGCCACCTGTTTCCCATCATAGACGGGAGATTCAGAAACTAGCCCACCCTGGGTCAATCGGCTAGTGCAACATTTTTGTCACCATTATGTTGCACATTGGGCAGCCCGGACATAGATTGCGTAGGTTGTATGTACCAATGTGGAGAGCTATGGGAAGAGAAGGGTGGGGAGCCGACCACCCCTGGTAAAAGATCTATTGCGTCTATGTCTTTGGTCCGGACACAAAATTGGCTCTTTCCTACATACCATCCTGATGAAAAAAAGAAATCTTTAATGTTTACAAGACCCCATGTGGTAAAACCCAAACGGGGGCTAGTTGAGTCTTTTTCGGGAAAATTTTGTAGGTTGTCCCCTTTTTACTATGGAAAATCTTAAACACCCCAACCCACCCCCATTTCCCACCCCCAAAACAAACAATTACCATCAAAGAAAGACCTAGGTCTTTTTTTGAACCAGAATAACACTTGACACTATGGTCAAAAACTAAAAACCCTAGTACAAAATTACCAAAAATTTTTGACAATAAAATCCTTAAAAGAAAACACAACATTTTTAAAATATCATCAGTTGCAATTGCCAAAAGCGATTCAAGGAGTAGCAGGTACTGTAAAATCAGTACGGAAACTGCGAAATGGATTGCTTCTGGTTGAGACTGCAAATGATAAGCAGTCTGAACTATTACTTAAAACCACCAAATTTGATACCTATTTGAAATCGAAGTTAAGCCGCATGAACAACTTAATAATTCTAAAGGAATTATTAGTTGTTCTGATTAAAATATGTTACCAATGAGGAAATTAAAGAGGAACTCTCCAAACAAGGTGTCATTGACTTGTATAGAATAATGACCTGTTGATGGAGAAGTAATTTTCCAACTGGCACAACAATCCTCACCTTAAACACTAAGGACTTACCTGAAAAGGTGTTAGTGGGATACCACATTTTAGATGTCGAACCTAATACCAAACCCCCATGAGATGCTTAAACCTGTCAAAGATTTGGACACCCAAGAATGTCTGTAAGCCCTGAACCTATTTGCAGGAATTGCGGTTTCAAATCTCATGGTGAAGTGCAGTGTGAACATCCAAACGAGTGTGTCAATTGTAGTGGTCCACATGCTTCTTCTTCCGTGATTGTCCTAGATGGACGGAAGAGAAAAAGTTTTGTGAGATAATGGCGGTTGACAAACTTAATGTTCATGAGGCAAGGAAAAGGTATAGACAAATTACCACACCATCTAATCTTCCAGTATCATTTGCGCAAGCTGTAACATCAAATAGTAGAGGCAAAATTTGGGCAACAAATCAGGAAACAACACAGAACATCTCTAAACCCAAACCTATAAATCCCAAAGCTGATGCGGCTACCAGCCATGTTAAAGACATCACCTTGGTTCAGGAGAACGCAAAGCTAAAGGAAACTATTGAAGCATTGCTTGTGAAAACAGAAATCACTACAAGATCATTAAAAGAACAATCAAAGCAACAACAGGAGCAGGGAAAACTCTTACAAGAGTTAATTTCACTGACTCGATCTCAAATTCCGAGTGGAAAATTAGGTAATTTAATCAACAGCAAGACGTCAACAGCAATGTTGATGTTCAAGTTGAAGTAAATTTACCTAAATCACCAAAAAAGTCTAAAACACAGAAACCATTAGAGGTTTTAGTGGGTCCAAATGTAAAAAGGTTTTAAAAATTCCCAACCAAAAAAACAGCCCATCCACGTCGTCACTTACTGATGACATGTTGGAGGATCGGTTAATGGATGAGAATCCTTTTGATATTTTAAAACCCATAAGGTGAAATTTAAAAATAACAGCCCGTATTTAAGATACATACAACATCTAAAAACTTAAATGGCTACACTAATATCGTGGAATTGTAGAGGATTCTATGCAAATCTAGAAGAGCTACAGCCACTCTTAAAAAACAAAACAACCCTTGATCTTATTATAACAAGAAAATTTTTTCAAACCAACTGATAACCCTACGGTTAAGGGTTATACATCTACCGTAAGGATTATATAGGAGGTGAACGTGCACAGGGGGGTGTTGCCATTCTGGTGCATGACTCTGTGTATGCCACTCAATTCCATTGGACAATCGCCTTCAGGCCGTCGCCGTTTCAGCTTACATTCAAATGTAACCACATTATGCTGTATTTACATTTTCCCCCACCATTAATCATTAGCAGACGCGATATGGAGGCATTGTCGGATCAATTACATGGACCCGTAATCTTGGGTGGGTGATTTTAACGCTCACCATACTGACTGGGGGATCAGTAGTTTCTGATCAACGGGGTTGTGTTGTAGCAGATTTTCTACAACACAATGATGTTTCATTGTTGAACACGGGGCCCGAAAGACTCATTTCACGTCCACATTCCCGGCACTTTTTCAGCCATAGATTTAGTCATGTGTACACCCTTGCTATCGCTTGATCTCGAGCTAAATGTGCTTTATGATTTTACATGGAAGTGATCATTTTCCAATTCAGGGGAATGTATTTAAACTACAATAGGCCACACAATCCAGGTCAGGGATGGAGACTGCGCAAGCTGATTGGGGAAAGTTCCCGGAAATTAGTGAAGTCTCTTTTTCAAGGTGGACTTTACTAGTTCTCGTGACCCCAACGTGCTTGTCAATAATGTGAGTAAATGCTTGCTTTAAAGCAGCATATGCCAGTATACCACTGACTAGTGGTGAAAAAACGTCGTCGTGTCGTCCCCTGGTGGAAAAAAAGATTGTGCATTGGCCATCAAGGCAAAGAAAGCAGCTTAAAAAAATTAAATACAATTCCTACATTTGAAAATTTAATCAATTTCAAGCACGAGAGAGCGAAAACGAGACGAATTATCAAACATAGTAAGAGGCAGTCATGGCAAGAGTATGTATCTTCTATAAATTACAGCACCTCTTCCACGATGGCGTGGAAAAGGATTAAAACAATAAGTGGACGTCAGGTAAACACCATACCCGCTATCAAGGATAGCGGGCAATTAATTACTACTCCAGCAGATGTGGCTTCAGTACTGGGTTCACATTTTGCACGGTAAGCAGTAATGCACGATATGATGCAGAATTTCCCAGCACACAAGCAGTTTTACAGAAGCTCGAAAACTTAATTTCTCATCTGAAAACGATGAGCCATACAACAGAGCGTTCTCTTTGTGGGAACTCCGTATGGCGTTAAGCTCAAATTTCGTCGCCATCTGTGGGAGAAGACAAAAAGCACAACGACATGTTTGTGCACCTGACTGATCCCTCATTGGAAGTTATTATTTTATTTTTTTAATATTTTGTGGTTGTCTGACATATTTCCCGATTTGTTGGCGTAAGTGCCATCTTTAAATTTCCCCTTCTCAAACCCACAAAAGATAAGTCGATGCCGACTTCAAAATCGCCCTATTTCTCTGACAAGTTGTTTTTGCAAATTGTTCGAAAAGATGATCAACAAACGACTAATGTGGATGCTGGAGACACGCGGTTTATTTGGGGAAAGTCCAATGTGGATTTCGTCAACGTCGTTGCACCATCGACCACTTGGGTTTGATTAGAGAACGTTTATTCAAGAAGGGTTTGTTGCAAAACAACATGTTTTTTGGTGTGCTTTTTGACATTGAAAAGCATCGATACAACATGGGGATATAATATTCTTCAACAGATTCACGAGTGGGGTTTTCGAGGGGACATCCAAAATTTTTAGAAAACTTTTTAAAAGATAGAAATTTCAAAGTGCGTGTTAACAATGTTTTGTCAGACTCGTTCTCAAATGGAAACAGGTGTACCCCAAGGCTCGGTCTTGTCGGTATCACTGTTTGCTATTGGAATAAACAGTGTTGGGGGGATTGTATCCCAAAGAGCCTAATGTCGTGCCATTTGTAGATGACCTGGGAATCTTCTACAGATCGGTAAATTTATCAACAGCTCAAAGACACGTGCAAATTGGATTGAACAATATAAGTGAATGGGCTCGAAAGCGGGGGGCACGATTCTCTCCCGAAAAAACTCAGTGCATTCACTTTTGCCGTCTTCAAGGAATCCAAAATGACCCACAATTATCGTTTAACAATGTAGAACTTCTATTTAAAACAAATGTCCGTCTTCTCGGCATGGTGTTTGACAAAAAGCTAAATTGGAAAGACCACGTTGTTGAGTTACGCAAAAAATGCATGTTGAAAATCAACCTATTGAAAATTCTCAGTAATACATCGTGGGGTGCAGATAGGACTTGCATGTTGAGAATTTACGGATCTCTAGTTTGCTCCAAGATGGACTATGGATGTTTCGTATACTCTTCAGAAAGTAACACAACCCTTAACTTCTAGACACTGTCCACCATTGAGGTCTTCGTCTTGCTCTTGGTGCATTTCGAACAAGACCGGTTGTCAGCTTGTATGCCCAGTCAGGTGTGTCCTCCTTAGCAGAAAAAGGGGAAACCTCTTGATGGGTACGTATGTAATGAAAAATTAAAAAGCTATGCCTAACCATCCAGCAAATAGGAATGTTTTAAAACGACATATGTCAGACACTTTTATAACAAACCCAAGGCATCTCTTCCAACGGGATTAAGATGTAACTTTTGTTTAACTTAATAGAAATTTCATCTGCCAAAAGTTTTTAATTTTGTATTTAGCAATAACCCGCCCTGGTTTACACCAGAGCCGATTATTTATTTGACCTTTGTCGTTTTGATAAAAACTCTACTTGCGATAGTGTATTCAAAATTAACTTTCGAAAGATTTGCCATGACATCAAAGGGTTTTCTTTTGGGATTCACAGATGGCTCCAAAATTTACAACAAGGTTGCAAGTGCCTTTTTTTGCTCCACCTTAACTGAACGTTTCAGGCTAAGCGACGTGTGTTCAGTTTTCACTGCAGAGTTATTGCCATCCATGAAGCTCTTAAATACATTCTACGCTGTCGTTTTTTGGAGAATACCCCTTTTTTGTTCAATAGCTTAAGTTTACTTCAAGCTATAAAACCCCATGTATTCTAGTCATCATTTGGGACAAGACATCCAATTCTATTTAGAAAAACTAACCTCTAAAGGGGTATATAATAGAGGGTTTTTCTGGATACCTGGACACGTGGACATAGAAGGAAATAAACACGCTGATCGGCTGCTAAGGAAGCCGCGACGTCGATTTCAGTCTAGTTCCCGTTCCAGATGTCAGAGTGGATACAAGCAAAGATTGTTGGATTTGCGACAAGCATCGTGGGATGTGTTGCAAAATAACAAATTTGCATAGTGTGATGCCCACATTGACTAACAAAATTCGTCCACCTACGTCTCGACTCTCACGTAGAGAAGAGGTGGTATTGTCTGAATTCGTATAGGCCATAAAACGCCTTACACACGGATATCTCTTAACCAGAGAAAAGGTTATTCCATATGTGGGCACATGTGATGTACCTTTAACCGTGCATCATATGCTAGCAGAAGTGCCAAATATGATGCATTGGCGCACGCAATTTGATCTCTCCCAATCAATATGAAGAACTTCTATCAATGATAACGGCGACAAACTTTCTAAATTTCTCATCCATTGTAATCTATTTAACAAAATTTAATTCACATCTTACACATTTGTTTCTTTTCTTTATTTTCATTTACATACATAACTTTATTTTGCTATTACTTTTTTCATCATCAAATTTATTTTGTTATTTATACACTTAGAAAACAATCTAATCATCAAACATACCCCATTCACTCTTCTCATTTCCTTTCATTCACCAGGCGGCGCAATATGACCTACCGGTTGAAGCGCCCTAGTTTTCTCACGTCGTCGTCGTCCAAGTAGCGCATTTTGGATTTAGAGCTGACACTGTAAACATCAATAACTGAAGGTACATCTCCCAAATACCGCATTCGGATTTAGTGCTGACACTGCATCATCAATAACTGAAGGTACATCTCCTAAAAGATCATTAGGATTTAGTGCTGACACTGTATCATCAATAACTATAGGTACATCTTCTAAAAGATCATTAGGATTTAGTGCTGACACTGTATCATCAATAACTGAAGGTACATCTGCTAAAAGATCATTAGGATTTAGTGCTGACACTGTATCATCAATAACTGAAGGTACATCTGCTAAAAGATCATGAGGATCTAAAGCTGCCACAGTATCGGCCGGTAGAACTTCCGCCTGGGACGTTTGCAGAAACGGCTGCGTTGGCTTGCACGTTAGCAGGGGCTGGAAAGGTTTGGGCCAAAACCAAGCAAAGCCGTCACGACAGCAGGCAGAGAAGTGGCGGCCATCTTGAGTTCAATTCTGTAAAGTGAAAGGGTGATATTCAGTTATTTATGAGAAAAGCAACCGAGGTGAATACAATCTGAACAAATATAGGATGTTTGTGTGGGTGAGTTACTTATGGTCAAATGGAGAACGTAATATTGACGAAATTATAGGAGACCTATCTTAAATGTTTATCAGGGTACACTGAATAAGGTACACTGAATCTCCTAGCGGACACCCCCGTCTGGGCCCGGGGTAGAATTGGCCCAGAGCATGGCCCCTGCTAATCGTAAAAGGCGATTCAAAGAAAGGTTCACCTTGCAAACATAACCGAATCTAGAGGCGAGCTCTGGCAATCGTCGTCGGGGACATTGCCCCCTTCCCTTGACGACCCTCGACGACGATGACGACAATGACACCATGAACGATGACAAAGACAATGACGACCACGACGTGAGAGCCCCCCTTTCCTCCCTTTACCCATGGCTGGTTCTGACCAGCATGGGCCCCTCCTCCTCCCCCCCGCCCCTAGGTAAGAGTGGTGCATTATGATCTAAAAGATGGCGCGTCCTTAATCCAAATAAACAACAAAAAAATCCTAGCGGACATGAGGGAACCTCAACATTCACGGATAAAGCAAAGATTGTTGGATTTGCGACAAGCATCTTGGGATGTGTTGCAAAATACAAATTGCGTAGTGTGATGCCCACATTGACTAACAAAATTCGTCCACCTACGTCTCGACTCTCACGTAGAGAAGAGGTGGTATTGTCTAGAATTCGTATAGGCCATACACGCCTAACACACGGATATCTCTTAACAAGAGAAAAAGTTATTCCCATATGTGACACATGTGATGTAACCTTTAACCGTGCATATATGCTAGCAGAATGTACCAAATATGAAAGCCATTGCCCCAGCAATTTGATCTCTCCCAATCATATGAAGAACTTCTATCATATGATAACAGTGTCAAACTTTCTAAATTTTCATCCATAGTAATCTATTAAACAAAATTTCAATTACATCTTACACATTTCTTTCTTTCCTTTTTTTTATTCACATACATAACTTTTATTTTGCATTATCTTTCTTCATCGTCAATTTATTTTGGGTTTTTTACACACTTAGAAAACAATCTAATCATCAAACATACCTGCATTAACTCTTCTAATTTACTTTCATTCACAGGCGGGGCAATATGACCTAACCGGTTGAAGCGCCCTTGTTTTTTCACGTCGTCGTCCGCCCGGGATCGGTACTTGGGCCTTTGTTTTTTACAATCTTTATGATAGACCTACTGATGGGTTTTGACGTCAGTATCTTACAATATGCTGACGATACAACTCTGTACAGAAACATATTTTACTTCAGAAGACGCAAAGGCTCTACAAAAAGACCTAAACAATATCCAAGTTTGGTGTCAAAACAACCAAATGTCAATTTAAAGTTAGCAAGTCACAGTTACTGCGAATCAAAGAGATCAAGAACTGACACATAAACATCGTGTATAGCATAAATGGAGATATAATACCGTGTTTTTCCAAAAGTCAAACTACTTTGGGAAAAATTGTTACTTGTGATCTGCGGTGGAATCTACATTGTGAGTATGTGCGTAACAGAGCGTCTAAAACTTTAGGATTTGTGTCGCGCTCTCTAAAGGGTGGCAAGCCAAGCCCTTCGCACCGATACTTAGCGCGGGTTAGGCCCAAAATTATCCTCAGGGCCCTACCCGTGGACCCAAAAACAAAGAAAAACATGAGAAAGTTGGAAAGAATTAAAAATCGTCCACCAGACATATTAGGGGTTACAAAGAACCAATTTTTAAAAAGGAAAGACAGTATGGAAAGGGGAAACTATAGACCAATCTCAAACCCAAATGCTTTCTCAAGTCTTTGAAAGGGCTTGAACGACAGAATAACCAAATTTTTTGAAAATAACAATTTTCTTCTAAAACCACATGGCTTCAAAAGGGGCGATCAACTGAAACTGCTATTGGGGCCTTTGACCGATGCAATATTATGAATGGTCAATTGCAAATATTACGGTAATGTTTAGGGAAACCTATCAAAAAGCCTTTATTGTGTTAAATATGATATCCTCACAAAAAACTGTCTCTAGGGAATTAGGGGAATCGCATTACAGGTATTTTCCTATCTACATGGGCGAAGACATTTGTTAACTTATGGATAGGGATACACACAGGGAAGAAAGATCAGATGAATAGAAATAAAAATTGGAGTTCCCCGGGGTAAATTTGGGGCCAACCTTCTTTAATGTGAAAAATTAATGACATCCAAAAATCAACTAAAAAGGGCAGGGATACTGTATGCAGATGACTCAACTCCCTTCTAGCAGACACGATTCTCAAACTAAAAATTAAGGGTTTCAAATCTTTCAGTGAATCGTCAAGGGTGAAGCCAAATATCTGTACAAAATTTAAAAAAAAAAACTAACTGTAGGATTTTTAGAGGGAAAAAAAAAACAATGAATCACAATATAACATATTACGGAAAGGGGCAGGTTAGAAAAAGTAGAATCTACTGAACTTTTGGAATACACTTGATAAATATTTGATTTGGGATGTGACATTGACCATTTTGAAAGGAAAAATAAGCTAAAGTCTTATGTATTCAAAAAATTAAAGAGTGTATAAAGATAAAGGGATTTTTAAAACATTTTATTACTCACTGTTTGAAACATATCAAAGTTACGCAATTTCGTGTGGGGAATTCTTCAAAGAAAAAAAATAGCTCTTTGTCTTGAAAAAGAGGGCGGTACAAAATAAGCTAATCTTAAATAGAGAATCCTGTGGGGGGCTTTTAAAAAAAACTAAAATCAAATGACTTTACCAAGTTTATGTACAAAACAAACATACCTCAACTCACAAAACAGACAAACTAAAAAACCATAATTTTTCATAAGCACAATACAAGAGGAAAAAGTACATGTTATGCCCCTCAAATTATCAAGTACAAAAAAAGGGCCAACCTTGGGGGAAATAGACTATATAATGGGCTCCCAGAAAATGCAAGGATATTGATTGGTGGGGGTTTTTAAAGGGGAAGTTAAAGAATTTTTTTTTATAGACAGAATTCATACAGGGGATGAATCCCAAAACCCCAAGAAAGTAGGTCTTAACAGTTGAGAACCTGTTAGTGTATTTATATTGTAAAAATCATTTTAGTTGTAAATTTTTATCTTTTAAATGTTTTGACATGCACCTGTAATTAAGAAGGTTTACTTTTGGAGGAAAGGGGACAGATCTATTGATGGATGAAACCTCTGAAGCCGTTGAATTGGGCAGCAATCAAGAATGTTATTTTTTGATTGTGTGTCTTGACTGTGTTTTTTGGAATATTCTATATTTTTTTTATCTGTTGATGGTTATTTTTTAAATTTAAATTTATATTTTATGCACTTAGTTCAATTATTTAACTGTCTGTTACTTAAAAATGTAATGTTATTTTTAACTTTTATATTTACAAATGAGACGTGCATTACCATCAGAAATTGTAATATGAGCAAGACTAATAAAAAAATAAATAATTTAAAAAAAATAAATAAATAAATAAAAAAATAAATAAATAAATAAATAAAAAATAAATAATAAAAAAAAAAAAAAAAAAATAAAAAGTGCCTCTACACGTGTGGCAATGCGCCTTTCCACCATTGAACAATCATGAACCAGTGGACGTTTTGTTCTTCAAAAAAACTGTTGCTGGCTGGTAGACTTGACCCCTTCCACGGGTGTCTTGGAATCTTTGCATTCAAGACGTAACCAGGCCCAGTCCTCACGCCACCATTTTCCCGCCCCGCGCGTACATAATTGGGGGGGGTTTTACTGCCGCTGCAAAATTTGGAAAAATCCCTGTCCCAAGAAAAACAAAGGTTTGCCATGTTGCTTTTTTAAAAGAGTGTTAATCTTTTAACATTTGATTGCTTTTTTTTATATTATGAATTATTGAATTGTTATTGTTTTGTTTAAATTTTCCTTTCTAGTTTGCTCTTTTATCTCTATGTTCTATGTTTTTAAAATTCTTTTTATTTTCACAGTTTGTTGTGTAAGGCTGGCAGACACCTTTTGGGGGGGGCATACTCCCCTTTTCTGCCCAAACCCTTTCCTACTAAGCCTATTAGTGGAAAATAAAAATAATTAAAAAATAATTTTTTTTATTATAAATTAAAAAAATAAAAAACTATTTCATTAACTTTTTAATATACAGGCGGCGCAATATGACCCAAAACCCGGATGGAACGCCCCAGTTTCTCACTTCGTCGTCCCTTTGAACTTAAGTGCCTTTTACACAGAACAAGGGTTTCAGTTAATTTACATATTATAATTTCATACGAGTATCTTTACAGTAATACAATTGACAAAAATTTTCGAAAAAATTAAAGGAGGTTGAATGAAATGAAAATAAAAAATAAATGTTTAAGTATGATTAGAAGCACATTTGAAAAATACAATAAAATACAAATGCCTGTCTCGGGACTACCCCCTTGTCCAAGTATTTGAAACGTTGAACTTTATTTTTGAACCTACCCCTGTGCAAAAGTATCGTTAAACGCAAACCAGAGAAAAAAAATCCCCCCGCAAAAATAGCTGTATTAAGGGAGTTTTTAACTAGAGGCAGCCTGCAATCATCGTCGGGGACACCCTTCCCCTTCCCTTGACGACCCCCTTCGACGACGACGTGACAAGCGAACGACCGCGCAGAGAAACCCCCCTCCTTTTCCCCCCCTTTTCCCCCTAACCGTGGCTGGTTTTGGTCTGACCAGCATGGGCCTCTCCTCCCAATTTCCTTAACTAAGTGGGGCATTATGACCCCAACGGGGTTGACGCGCTCTTAATCCACATAAAAACCCCCTTTGCTTTGTCTTTTTTTGAATACTTAAAAACTCGATTTGATGGTAATTGGAGTTAGTAAATTTGTCAGGGATGTCCGAGGCTGCTTAAGACGGGGTCAAAGCCTTTCAATCGCATTAAAAGTCTGAGGAAAACCCCCAGTCAGGAAATTTCCAGTCCGGGGATTTGAACCCCGGGGAACCTCCAAACCAGAGTGGTTTCTAAAATGAAAAAGGAAATCACTCGTGGTGACACAGGTTTTGACAGCGGACAGCGGCCCGGCGATGTTTTACAAAAAAATTTAGGACAATAAAAAAAACTTTTAAAAAGAAGCTTTAAAAGTTTATTTAACACTTTATTTATTGATTATTAACAATATGAATTTGTCAATCTACCTTTTGAAATTAGTACTATTAATAATTTGTTCAATGTACGTTGCAGTTGCACTGCGTTAAATAACAAAAAACGTACATTATAAAGGAGACTTAAATACTTTGTTTTATGTGAAATATATAGGTAATGTACATTAAACTACATTTTTATACGTACTTCCAAATTTAAAAAACAGAATGGACATTTTTCGATTTTTTTGGTCGGGAAACCTCCCGTGGGGGAATTTAAAAAATCCAACCTGATCGGGTTTTCGAACCCCCAGGCGCCTACCTGGAATTGGGGG